>SNQN01000728.1:80438-96987 GCA_008642245.1 Bassia scoparia
TAGTTCACTGTGACATATTCATAGTATAGTAGTGATGTATGATATGATGACTGATGTCCTACATTTTTACCGCACTATATTATAATGTCTATAATTCTATATATAGTCATATCACATAGTACCATGCACTCATGCAGGACCATATTCATATGTTGGATCCATTTTTGAATTCTGATGGTTCACGTGGAATCACGTCCATATTGGAGAATCCAATTGAGGGAAAAATTAGCCAATAAAAAAATGAGAAAAAAGATTGAGAGTGACGTCCATTCTGGAGAACTAATTATTGTTTTTTTCCATGGTCTAATTTCATTGGCTTTGGAAGCTCCCCATTGCACCTAAATTCCAACTATTTTTTTGACAATTACTACACCATAAGAGCATTTACATTGGTGAGAAAATTTTTCCTCAAAATGCAAAAATTGTGCAAAGTTGTGAAATTGGAGCTCCACAATGGTGAGYTTAATTTCCTCAAAAAAGAGGAAGACTAAATTTGCTGGGAGAACGAGGAAGTGGAAGAATGCACAGTAATATGCGGGCCCCACCACTCTGACTGTCGAAAATAATTTTTTTTGCTTTCCCACTTCCCAAAATGACGTGTATTGGGGAAGGACTCAGTTGACCCGCACCCAAAACGCGTCGTTTTGGGTGTGCAGAAAGCAAAAAAAAAATGACAGAGAGCCATAGCTGGCGCGTGAGGCCAGCGAATGGCCTCTTGCCACGTGTGCGCGTCAGGCCAGCTGGGAGGAATCAACCAATCAGCATTTTTGGATAAAATTGCAACAGCTATATCATTTTAGCCCATTTTTTGATATTAAATTTTTTTAAAAAAAAAAATTACCAACGGTCATATTTTTCCTCCTCTATAAATAGACACCCATTTTGCTATATTTTGACACACTTTGAAAATCAAAAAAATTAATTGTCTTCGTTTTCCACTTAATTTCCTACAACTAAATCCTTCATTTTCAAGGTAAGTCACTTAACTTTTTTTTTCTGAAATTATATAATTATTTGTAATTACTAATTTATTGTTAATGATAGTGTTGTTCATGTATGTTTATGTTGTTGAATTTGTTGGTTGTTGTTATTTTGTTGTTAATAGTTAACATATTTGTTATCATTTTTTATGAAGTTTGCAATTTCTGAAATTGAAGAGGCAATATTATATCGAAGACATTCTATTTAGCTTAATGAACGGTAGATGTTGTTATTGTGTTGATTGCAATTAATTATTTTTAGTTATTGTTACTTATCATAGCTATTGCAAGAGTATTCTATGGTGTAATTATAAATTCACTTCATGTTAACAAATATCATCTACTAACTTTGACATATTGAATTTTATTGTATTCTCAACCATAAATTAATGTGTTTATTCCATTATTGATTTAATATGGAAAATTGTTGTATTTTATTGTATAATTTAATTATTTGTATATGTTGGCAAAATGGATCCTATTTCCCAACTACTTTTAGTTTGAGTGAATTCAATGAGTTCTTTTCACCCACGCTGAATTTCAAGCAGCTCTCACGGAAGAGGATACGCTGCTCAAAATCCTGCACCAATATAGAGTCCAAATAACTCCTCATGTGTTTCAAGGGAGTATACTCCATCATAGGAGGATGATGAGGAAACTGTTCGCAAGACACGAATACCCTCGCCATGAATGCAACCGATTACGGAAGACCAACCCCTCAAGGCTACCCGTAGTTGGTCTCTCGCGGAGGATACAACCTCCTTGCGCTGTACATGCAACTAGTGAAGATCTATGGTGGGACAAACAAAAGGCAAGCAATCTTTGGAGGAAGTGTCTCGGCTTGGAATTGTGCGCAGAAGGAGAAGCCTATGTCCTTCCTTCAAGAGAAACTAATAAGAGCTTGGAATGCATTGGAGAAGAGCAAATTGAGTTGTAATGGGAGCGTGCTGTGGACGAGGCTGGAGAGTGGATTCAAGCGGTGGAAATGAAGCTGATGTCTACAAAGGGCATGCGTTTGTTCTCCATGACTTCTAAGCTAAACCACATAACTTACAATAACATGCTTGGGAGTTCGTTAAGAATGACTAATATGGGACAAATTGCGAATGGCATTGTCAAAGAGGAGAGAGTGTTTGGTTGTTTGATGAGGATGGAAGTAGTGGAGTGGAAGAGGTCTAGGACTGAGGCTGGTGTTGGGTGAAGTTGTTGCGGCTGACTATCATCGAGGAATACGTCCCTGAGGGGGTTAAGAAGGTGAAGGCTAGGCGTAACAAGGGCAACAGTACGTTTGACTGAGGATGGGTCATTGGTGGCAGATGAAGTTAAACATGAGCAACGCAAATTGAACACAGATCTGATGAAGAGAAGAGGTATGAACTCCAACTTCAGAGAATAGAGAAAGCAAAACAAGTTGAATGGAGAGTCTAGAGGCGAGGCGGCTTAAGGTGAGCTAGCGATCGGATGGATATGGAACAAAGAAGATCAAAGTGAGCTGCTACAGCTCTGATGTCAAAGGGAACTCCTCTACACCTGCTGAAGAGGCGTACAAGGATCAACTAGGAGGATGTGTACGGGGAATGGGATGGGTTTAAATTGTCCAATTTATGGCAAATGGCAACCAACAATAAGACTTCTTTAATGATGTGGTTAGTTTTCGATAGATGTTTTAAGTTGTTTGTTGCTTAGTTAATGTAGTTTATGAAAACTTTAAGTTTGTTTGTTCTTAGTTGTGTAAACTTAGAATGATTTGGTATTTTGTTTGTATTTTGTTCTTATTTTTGTATGTTTTGTTTTAAGATTTATTAATAAGTTGTTGTTCAAAGCTTTCAAGTAATGGTTTCAATCTTACGATGCAATTCTTACAATTGCTGCATTTACTACTATTTCTGCAAAGATTCTTCTGCGAAAACACAATAGTGTTCTGCTAAAGCTTCATTTTGTCACATAGAAAGAATTTTAATAAACCAATCATTTCTGAGAAAGCAAATTGCTTTCTGGAAATACATGTGCTTAATTCTGAAACAAGGCTATATTTCTGAAAGCATCAATTCTTTCTGAATTATTTCCTATGAAGCTAACATTTCTGAAAAGCATAATTATGGATCAAGTACATCATACCTTATGACAAACATATATTTTCAAATGCATAAATAATTTTCTGATAAAGGTCACTTTTCTGAAAGGTTCATATATTTTTGAAAAGCAACATTATTGAAATCATCAATAAGTTTTACAATAATTTTTTTGTGGTTCACCATTACATTTTTATTACGCACATGTTACAAAACATTGGAACACTATAAACAATATGCACACATCTTACTATAAAACAATTACCCATTCTTCCAAAACCCTTAACATGTATACATTCCAATTAGCTCTTCCTCAAGTTCTAGTTCCTCGGGTTTCAGATTTAAACAATGAATTTGAAGAACTAGTAAAACAATACTTATCACCAAGTTACCACTACAACAAACAAACACAAAAACCAAAATGTAACTGGCCCAAGGAGAAGAGTTGAAAGAAATAGAGAGCTAGGCCCATGAGCAGTTGTTCAATGATTACTTTGGCGAGAATTGTGTTTATAATGAACAACCAAATCTCGTGTAGATTTCGAAGCAAAGGCCATTGTTCTGCCGAATTATGGACAAAGTGGTCGAAGGAGATGAATGGTTCAACAACGTCCTGATGCTGCCGGGAGGCTCGGTTTATCGCCGTTGCAGAAGTGCACCGCTGCGCTTAGGAGTTGGCGTATGGTTTGCAGCAGATGCGGTGGATGAGTACTACGAATGGGGCAACGACTGCAAAATTGGCATTAAGTCACTTGTCAAGGGTCATTTCAACTTGGAAGATATACTTGAGAAGGCTCGCTCAAGATTTACAACGAATCTATACCAATGAACGTCGAGGTTTCCAGAGCATGATCGGCAGCATAGATTGCATGCATGGGAGTTGAAGAACTGTCCAGCGGCGTGCAAAGCAAAATATGCTGGTCGATCTCGCACTGCAATACTCATTCTAGAGGCGATTGCTGATCAAGATTTATGGATTTGGCATGCTTTCTTTGGAATGCCTGGCTCCCTTAACGATCTTATTGTCCTTTATAGATCTCTTGTGTTCGATGAGGTGCTACAAGGTGTTGCACCGCCTACAACTTTTGAGGTCAATAACCAAACTTACCACTACGACTACTATTTAGCGGATGGAATATATCCGAAATGGGCTACATTTATACAAGGTATAACGCATCCTCAGGTAATGAAGGATAAGTTGTTTGCAGATAAACAAGCTGCTGCTCGTAAAGACGTTGAACGGGCTTTTGGAGTTCTCCAAGCTCGGTTTGCAATAATACGGTAACCGTCACTTGCGTACGATGAGGACATTTTGCGTGACGTAATGAAAGCTTGTATAATTATCCACAACGTGATCGTGGAGGACGAACGTCACAACTACATAAGAGCAGATGTTTTACGTCAGTACTATGAGGAAGATCGACCGCAACACTGTGAAGCTAGCACTAGTGGTTCGGTAAACAACGACGAGCCTTTTGAATTCAATGTCGGACGACCGGGCAACATCGACTTCGAGGCCTACGTCAATCGAAGGGTTCAAGTTCGTGACAGAGAAAAACATTTGGCACTTAAACGTGATTTGATTGAACACATTTGGCAACACTTCCGTCACCACGCTCAGTGAAGTGTTAATTATGGTTGTAATTTTTTTCGGCATGATATGTGTTTTTTAAAATTGAAGTCGTATAGGTGTACTTAGGAAATATATGCTTTCAATAACGATGGTGTGCGGTGTTAATGTATTATTGTTGTACTTAATGAAAATCATCTACTTATGAATGAAAATAATTAAGTYAATTCCTATTATTCGAACATAATAACGTTTAACGTAGTCCGTAAAATAATTTATTTTTTTGCCAAAATATTTTTAATCTAATCAAGTAATCGTGATTAATTAGTTACAAAATATTACTAACTTAAGTATGTTTAATATAAAAATAGGAGTGGGAAAAAAAAATAAAAGATGATGTGTAAATATGGTGGGGTATAGGAAAAAGTAGGAGAGAGAGTGTTGAGGAAATTTTTTTTTTATTGTTGTTGTGGAGGAAAAAGTTAAGTTGAGGAAAAATTGGGTGGGAAGAGAGAGAAAGTAAGAGAGAGAGTAGTGAGGAGAAGAAAAATTCCTCTCCATTGTTAGTGCTCTAATATCCCGACCCGTGATGTGCTTTCTCTTTGCAATTTAGATAATCCCCTTCATTGTCCGCTTTGCTCGGCTGCCCTTGAATCCCCTTCTCATCTTTTTTTTAGGTTGTCCAATGCTTTCTGATCTTTGGCGTCTCCCCAAGCTTTTACAATGGTTTGGTCCTTTACCAGTTGCGCCCTCTTTAATTGATACCAAACTTCTGCACTCTCATTCTACTCTGTGCATGAGTAAATTTGTGTATCTCTTTTGGAGCATTGGGAAGTCCCGTAACGCTTTCATCTTTCAAAACCAGTCTTTCTCCCCTGTTTTCACTCTTTTTCGCGCCATTTCCTCCTTCTTTGAGTGGTCTGCTCGTCTTACTATTGATGCTATTCCGATTGACGATCCAACCCCTCGGTCTCCCGCTCGATTCTCGTCTCTTGGTCCCCCCCCCCCCCTGGTATCATCAAATTGAATTTTGATGGCTCTAACCAGTCCTCCTCCGCTTCTGGTGGGTCCTGCTCCGCGACCATTTAGGTACTATTCTTGCCTCCCGTTCTTATTCATTTGGTTCTGCTTATTTGCTATTCGCTGAAGCCCTAGCTCTTCGTAATGGTCTTCTCCTTGCGATCTCTCTAGGTTTCAAACGTATTTCCATTGAGGGTGATAACCTCACACTTATCAATATAGTGCGTGGTTCTTTCTCTAGCCTCTGGTCCATCCAACTCCTCATGGACGATATTGCCTACTCCTCACATCTTTTGATTATTATGACTGTACTCATATTTACTGCGAGGCTAACCAATGCGCTGATTGTTTGGCCTCTTTGGGCCATTATGCCCCTATTCATCAAGATATAGATCCATTTCAAGATGCTAAATTTTCTTACTTTCTGACCATTGATAGACTAAGTCGCAGTTATGAGAGAAGATTGTCCTAGTCTCTTTTTCCCGTTTATCTTACCTTCCAAAAAAAAAACATTATATAGGCGTCCATCCACAAACGTTACATTTTGTGACTTTTGTCTTTCGATATGGGGTAAGTGTTATGTGTACGCGACGCGTGCATACACCCGTGAAAATTGCATTCTATGAAAAATGGTTTTTAGTACATATCAAATTAAAATGCTTATAGCAAATTAACAATAGAATTTATTTAAATTGTAATTATTTTGAAAATAAATCTGACTTGAAATTAAGAATAGAACTCTGTATCATATATGTTTCTATCTGATTTGGAATAATTTTCATTTTTCACCAATTAACTTACTCCGTACATAATAAATGCATTTTATATTTTAATCTCTAAGCTAGTATATAAGGGAAGGGGGGAGGTGGTGGCAGCGTCCCCCTAAAATTACCCCCTTACCCTTACTAATTACAATTTTTTTTATAAAGCAATTTTAAATCATGTCATAAAAATCAACCGTAATTAATTACTTTAAAATTAAAGAACTTGACATCAATATGTTTTAATCAATTAATACATGTTTCAAATTTAAATTATTTGCCATTTATTTTGATTTTCCATAATTAGGAAAATATCTATATACTTCCTCCGTTTTTATTTAATGGCAACATTTACTAAATTTAGAAATATCAAATTAATAGCAACAATTGTTTTCTCTTAATTTTTGCATGTTACTTCTTCCTATCTCTCTCCTAATCACATGCCCCGGCCCACTTTCTCACTCTATCASTTTCACACTCACAATCAATGTTTGCCTAGGAGTATGAGTCATGCTCAATGTTGCCATTAAAAAGAAACGGAGGAAGTATTTGAAATGGTTCCCAACCAAAAAAGTATTGTTATTAACTAGACACCAGAATTCACTATCACTAACTTTTTTTTGAAAGGAAAGATAAAATTTCATTAACTGAAAGTCATACGACATCTACAATAAACATCGAAAAGTAAAATACAATCTAAATTAATCTAGGCTCGACTTTGCTAAGCTAAACGTTGCCCACAAATTACCGTATTTCGCCCGCGTATATTTGTATTTTTTCCAATCTTTTCCTTTGTACCCCTTATTTTATTTTCATCCCAATTAACCCAAACAACTCAGAACTAGGGCCCGACCACCAGTACACCATCGCCTCCGACCACCGTCTGCTCCGACCACCTGGGTCCAGACCACCAACTCCATCATCTTCCTGGGCCGCCGACAACCTGCCACTGCTGCAGTCCCTCGAGCCACTGCAATCGTGAGTCCGTCAAAGCACCGCAGGCTGCTCTGCCTCGAACCACGCGCTGTCGTTGCGCCGTCGCTGCACTCCTTTCCTCCTGCCCAGTTGTCATGCGATGCCTGSTGCGGTACGGTGGCCTGCTGCAACGCCACTGTACCCCTTTCCTCCTCTCCTGCCCAATTGTAAACGCCACCCTTCCTCCGCCACCCGCAACCCCCTTTTTAATTGCCACTGCAATCGTAAGTTCGAATTATGAGGCTGGGCCCACCAGGGGTGGTCCGGTCGTTTAGTCCGAACCAACCACCGGTGGTCCGGTTGTTTTGGCCGGATGTCTTACTTGATTATTTTTTTAATTTTTTTTTTTGCAGAAATAATTTAGGATTTTTCTTTATTCATGTAGTTGTTGTATATTTGAGAAATAACATAAATTTGCCTTGTTTTTTCTAAGATGATGGTCATGAATTAATTAAATAAATTAATAGTATATTATATGTATGAATTTTAACATATATGTGTACATTTGAATATATATCTATATGTATAAATAGTTATTATTAATATATGTATGATTTTTGTGACAAATTTATTTATGTTTTGTAATAATATATGAAGTTGCTAATTTATTATTTTAATATTATTATAAATGTATTTTTCTATGRAATTGTTAATAATGTTAGTGTTTAACTAGTACTGACAATGTTAGTTTGTAATTGTTAGGGTTGTTTTACTTTTTGTCGTTACGTGAGTGTTAATGTTATAAATTGGAGTAATTGTTATGTTTATGAGCAATCGTTATAATTGTTATTAAGTATTGTTACAAAAGTTTAGAAATGTAAGTGACGTTAGTTAATATTTGCGTGTTATAGCCGCCGCCGTTTAAGAGGTTGAACATTGAGATTGCTGAGGATGGTGACGATTTCTTAGATTCTGGGCCTCGTCATACTAGGACTAGGGGGGTTAGCACTTCTGTTAGCGCTTCTGGGAACTTAGCTTGTCTTTCAAGACACTCATGATCCACCTAGGCTGTCCTCGAGCCACCGTCAACTCTCGCACCATTTTCTTTTAATTAGGAGTGAGATGGCTAAGCTCACGATGACCTTGACCGTAAACTATGAAAGGATGATTATGCATTCCACAAGCCCCGGCTTGAACTACCACTATCCATCCATCTTGTTGCTTCCTTAACATGCCCTTTATACCAAAAGGACGCTCGCACCCTTTGCTTTTCGTCTTTTTGCGAGAAGCCTGACTCAAGTCACGATTCACGCTACGATTTGGGCCCGCTCGATTGCACCTGAAGTACACATAAAGACGACCATCTCGTTCTGTATTTTTCCTACACTTCACCAGAATAAACCAAGTTTCACATCAATTGCTTTAGCCCAAACGTACAACTCGTTCTCGTCAACGAATAGCGTTGACGTCTCGAAATGACTACTATAATCAACCCCATCACCTCCATAATTAGCCTACCATAGTAATAATAATAATTATTAAAAATCGTAAATCAATCAAGTTATTTTACACTGCAAAAATTAAAATCATGCATAATAATGATCACTTTTAATTAGATTGTTATATTATAACATCACACATAAATAGAACAAAATTATTTATCTATTAATTATTGTTAATTACTTCTCATATTATAAATTACGAAAACAAACTACAATATTAATTAATTAATTATTCTAAATACTTCCTTGCAATAAAACATAAACTACAAAAACATTAACCAAAAAAAAAACAAACAACAGAAAAGGAAGGAGAAGGGTTCGGCCTAAATGGTTGCACTCCCCATGGGAGGTCCGGCCTAAATGGTTGGACCATCCGCGGGGAGTCCAATTATTTAGGTCGGACTCCCCATGGAAGGTCCAATCATTTAGGCCGGATCGAGCTCATTTAAAGGCTCGATTAAAAACTCGTGTAAAAGTTTATTTAACTAATTTTCAATGATTCTAACTTCTAAATCTTTTAATTTTCAAGTTTCACCTTCCAATTTCTAACAAACTATTTTACCAAATCCAATTAATATAAAATATAAAGCCAAATTTCATACTCTTGGAAATATTTCATCACACACTTATTACAAAGACTAAAACAATTTAAACCAAATAAGATTAACACACAAGTAATCTTTGTTTATGGGCTTGGGATCAGGCTTTAGTTACTGTGAAGGTTTTTTTTWAAAAAAATAATAATTTTAATATAGTTAAAGTGTAAAATATATAAAGTAATTTTATTATTGATAATAAATAAATTATTCGAGTCGGCTCGCGAGCTTTCGAGCCAAGCCTAACATAGCTCGTGTATCGTCTCGTTTATTCACGAGCCGAGCTTTGACCGAGCGGCTCGCGAGCAGGCTCAGCTCATTAACAGCCTTAGTTGTACATCATAGTTGTTATTTAATTGTTTCATAGATTTGATTAAAAATATTGTGAGATGGGATATATTTGTTATTTTTCATGGAAACATGGTCATTATAGATTTGTACTTTTTATGCACGTCGAGACAAAACTTTAAAGATAAAAATTATCTAATTATGTACTCTGTATTTGTAAAAATAGAAACACTAGATCATAAAAAACTACAAATTGACACAAATCTAACGAGACCCCAAATGACTATATTTTTCTTATGTGTGAGTCACAAATTACGATCAAAGTGAGAATTGTGAATAGTGCCAACACTCAAACTGTTGCACTTATATTGATACGGAGAAAGTAGAATATATTAACATTAATATAATTTATAGATTTAATTTAAAATATGGTGAGATAGGATTTAATAATATGATTAAATTTAAAYATAAAGATATATAGTTTCATAAGATATTGTGGTTGATTTTTTACATAAATTTAGATATACTATTAGTATTTAGATTAATTATTTAATATATAATTTAAAAATATAACAATAAAAAAAATTATTTATGATGTCAACAATGTTTTTGGTAGAAAAATTTTAATAAGAGGCCGCTACCTAAACATTAATGACATCAACCATATTTTTCTTTGTTAGTATTTAGTTTAGATTGGTGGAAAGTGCTAAAAACATGCATGTCCATTGTAATTATGCTACGGAGTAATATACAGTAATTCGTACTGAGCACAAAATAGGACCAGTCATTGTCAATTTGTCATGGGAGGTGGTACCATGATGAGAGGGATTGAGAGTTACTTGTCATGGGAGGTGGTACTATGATCAGAGGGATTGAGAGCAATGAGAGTTACGTAATTTTTTATTTTTTTGGTTACGASAGTTACAGGGACATGGATGAGAATTGATATAAAAAATTTTTGATATCGAGGAGCTGAGAGAAACTTTAGCCATTTGAACTACATCTCACTTTTTTAAAGCTGCGTATGTGGTGCGAAAATGAAAGGTATAAATAATGAAGGAGGCATTTCAAATTTTCAACAATAAAAAGGCATGAATATTAAGAGATGTATCATATCAAAAATAGAAACCCCAAAAAAGTTATTCTATTTTTGAAACATTAATATTTCTATGGTACGGACTAGTATTTGTTCCGGATCTTCATTGCAGTTCTACTTGTTGAGAAACTTTTAAGGTATGCTTCTCTATGTAGTTCTCTACTGCTAATTTGTGCTTCTATGGTGAATGGTGAATGGTCTATGGTGCATTATTATCATAGGCTATTTTTATTTGTCTTTGATGTTGCCACTTAATTACATATTGAAATAAACGTGGATATACTCATATAATGATT
This sequence comes from Bassia scoparia, assembly GCA_008642245.1. Classification (NCBI taxonomy): domain Eukaryota; kingdom Viridiplantae; phylum Streptophyta; class Magnoliopsida; order Caryophyllales; family Amaranthaceae; genus Bassia; species Bassia scoparia. The sequence continues at coordinate 91,535 of SNQN01000728.1, forward strand.
AAATATTAATAATCTACTCATTCATTAAAATGAATCAAACAAGATCTTACATCACTATATTTATTCTTATAAATTATTTACTCCCTCTGTTCCACTAAATTCTTGTCACTTCTACTTTCACGTTTGTTAATGCACAATTTGTATGRTAAATATCTTTTGTTTTACATTAGTAAAAATCATAAAAGTTGGATTTTAATAATCTACTCATTAAGACGATTCAACCTAGATCTCACTTGACTATATCCACTTTTATATATAATATATTAATAAGAAAATAGAATATTCTCATCATTTATGAATAATAACAGTTTTCCTTATGACATGAATTTATTGGAACGGATGGAGTACAAGATTCTTTCCACTTGTGAATAGTTAAAAAAAAGTGGCATGAAAATTAAGGAATCGAACGTATAGAGTATTTTCAAATCATACTTGTAAACTCATATTCATTAAATATTTTCTCATTTTTTATGCAATCATGAGAGGCAAATTTGGAAGAAAAAAAAATATAAAAGAGGGTGTTGTTTTAAAATGAAGTACGAATTAAGTACTAAATACTCCCATAAAAAATCAGAACTTTTTTTTTACGATAAAAAAATCAGAACTTAAACATTCTTAAATGGAATTATTAAAAAAATCATGTTTATACCCTATATTTTCAAAGAACGTTTATTAATTTATATTTATTGAATGTTTTTTTATTAATTTTTTTTCAAAAACATTTTCTCTTAAATTATTAATTATGGGAAGGGAGAGAATTGAACTTTGGGAGGGAACTTTGGATGGGAAAAAATGATAAGGTGGGTTTTGATTTAGTATATACGGAGTACTAGATTAGTCCCGTGCGTTGCACGATTCATATAAAATTTTTTAAAAATATTTTTAAAAATATTTTATTTAAAAGAAACATCACAATTTTTTTTGACGGAAGATACATTACATATTACAACCAAATGAAATATTACGACTTATGATTTTTGTTTTTGTAACTTATAAKAACTTAATTATTAATGTTAATTTTTATTTTTTATTATTGAAGATAGTGTAATCCCCCCCTAAAAAAATTAATTTAAAAAACACCATATGGTTGCAATATTATGATAAAATAAACTAGAAAAGATGATAAATAGAAATTTTTTTGTTGTTCTGTGAATTATAATTCACTGCAGTAATGAATTTTAGCAATAAATTTAAATTTTCTATTAATAATTAATAATATTTATTTATTTTTACTTTTAGAAGAAATGTAGTGATAATTTTAAGTTTCTAATCCTAGAAAGCATTTAAGACTATATATTAAAGAAAAAAAATGATGTGATATTTAATTTTGGAGGGAAAATTTTTAATGAGAAATTACATGTGTAAAATGATGATGTAAGCAGGCTTTGCTTTAGTTATAGTTAGTTTAGTTATTAGATTAGATTAGATTAGATTAGATGTTAATTAAAGAAGACTTCCAATTTATTTTTAATTTTCAGCAATGCTTTGACTCATACATTAATTTGACTATTAATATCATTAATATTGTCAAACAGAGGTAACATTGATTACATGATTGTTCACAAGGACCATGGATAAATGAAGTTAAAAATAAGTTCATTTGACGATTACATTTTCGAAGAAATTCCCCTAAAAGCATCCACAATGAATCAATGATTTGTAACGTGGATTTGCTTGCAAATAATTAAACTTCCAAATTACAACGAACTTCAACCATTGTGGAGAAAAATAAGTCGTGGCTAAGACAAACCTTGTAGAACTTGTAGCTCAATAAAGTTATGAAGTACATGGTTTCGGGGCCTAAAGCTATGCAAAAACATTAATTCTAAGATTAAACAAACATAATTATTAAATAAATTAAAATTTAATATGTACATTATTTTAAAACTACAAATGTTGTAGTTTTTCATTGTAAAAGGTTGTAGCTTAAAAAGCTACTGTGACAAACAAAATTACTCCGCACAAGGTTTGTAGCTTTTTATCGTGAATGTTTAACCCAATATCTCTCTGTATATTATTGAACTTCAACGAGAAATAATTAATTAAAGAAAAAGTAAATTAGTTGTTCTATAAGGCCATTATTATTCATGTACTTCTTCACAAGTAGGAGTATGTCTTTGGTTATTTCACTGTAATCAAACTTGACCATTTTCTTAGGCAGCTCTATTAAGTATAAAATAGTCAAATAAGATTTTATCAAATTTGTCTAAGTCTCTCTTTTTCTAAAATAATTTTCTAAATTAATATGAGTGATTAATAGTCAAAGTTGTTTTTTTTAGATTGTGAAAAATTGCATGGCACAAGCAGGCTCTCACTTTAATTTTTATGTTCCTCAATAATTTGGAAATGCATCTCAGTGATTAATTTTTCAAACAAATTTTATTAGATCTACCACCTTTGGGGAAAAAAAAAAAGCCAAGGAATAACATACGGAGTACTCCGTACATATTATGGAAGAAACGAAGAAGGTGACATTACATGGAATGTGGGCAAGTCCATATCTTATATGGATGAAGTTAGCCCTAAAAGTTAAGGGTATCCCTTATGAATACGTCGAAGAGAACATGAAAAACAAGAGTCAAATTTTGATTCAGTATAATCCAATTTACAAAAAAGTCCCTGTACTTGTTCATAATGGCAATGCTATTGTGGAGTCATTGGTCATTCTTCAATACATTGACGAAACATGGAAGCATCCACCTCATCTCTTGCCAACTGATCCATTCTCTAGATCCATGGTGCGATTTTGGGCTGACTTTATCTTGAATAAGGTATTTTCTTTCACCTTCAATTATATGGTTACTTTTACACTAGATGTTACTTGTATGATATTATGATCATGATTTTAGGTTTTGTTAATCTCTCTAGTGTTTTTTGCACAAATGATATAATAATAAATAGAAACTACCACGATGATCGATTTTGAATGAACCCTAAAGAATATTACTGAAAAAAATTTCAAACTTTAACGACAAAAGGTGCAGTATAACAGTATTAGCTCCGTTTATTCTAATTCACATGAGACTCAATAACAATTTTTCACTTTATCATTCTACTCATTTAATAATCTTAACCAAAACTCTCATAGGAATCTGATCCGCACCAACTACAATTGTTCTTCAGTAAATTCGTACKAGTACTATATGTTTTACTTATTTAATGATATAGACTTATAGAGATAATGTGGAATGACCTCCATTTTAGCAAAGGGTTAAATGGTAATTTCACATAGAAAAACTTGTAAAAATAAGAAAGAATAATGAGAAGTGTAGCAATCAAGTAATGTGAAACAGCTTGATTATGGACTAGAACGGTCGGAAATTGACAATCGATGGTGGTCCACGGTGTTGTAAGGAGGGAATTGGGTGGAGTTAGTGAGAGATGTTAGTGAGGGTAAGTATGGTAGTTTACTTATAATATGGACTTAGATTCTAGTAAAAATAGACTTTGTTTAGCAATCCAGCTTGATTATATTAGATAAGTTGAATAAGAACACATTAATTACTTATTATTAATTGGTCTTGTATGCACATGTATTGCAACAGATTCTACTGCCTCTGAGAGAGGTTGTAGCAAGCCATGAGCGAGATTGAAGAAGAAAAGAGCATGTTGGAAGTTCAAATGAACATGAAGACTTTGGAAGAAAACATGAAAGTCATATTTCCACATGAGTCACCCACTTGTGTTGAAGACGTGGGGATGTTAGAAATAATGCTGTTTTCTTTGTATTGTGTGGTAAAGGCCACTGAAGAAGCTTTCGAATTGACGCTAATGGAACCTAAAAAGCATCCARTGTTGTACTCGAGGATGGCCTCTGTTTCAGCACTGGAAGTGGTGAAGGGCACTGCTCCGCCTCATGAGAAGTTTGTCAGGTTCTATCGAGCTTACAGGCGTAGTTGTATCCAACTATCCAAAGCTAGCTCTTGTGTTGCTACACGTTGATGATTAGCTCTTATATATTATTGCAATTCAAGTTGCAAAAGAATGTTGTGGGTAAGTWATAATATTATTGATTAGGGATCAATAATATGTATTAATGAATAATAATGTTTGTGGTCGGACATTGTAGTTCGTATGCTTGTGGAGGCCAATTATGGGGTCAATGGAGGAACGGAAGAGTATTGCGCTTGAGGACTCTAGTGGCATTATTATTATTGCTCGTATTAGAATGGTGCCTGTTTTGTTATTTTTAGTTCGATTAGTTTAGTGTCTTTTTGTTTTGTCCTTTGTTTTCTTTCTGTTCGTTTCTTTGCTTTTGCTTTGGGTGTATTACTTCTCTCTTTTATCATTAAAAAAAAGGTGGTCGGACTGCTTAGCCAATATCCGTCATGTTCAATTCACCTTAGTTATATTTTGGTCTCGTTTTATTGATGTAGGAATTAATTTATCGTAGGAAATTTTAATTTATGGGAAATAAATTTCTTTGTCAATTTCATAAAAAATGTACAACAAAAATACTTTTATGTTTTATTTTTCAACAAATGAATTTAAATTAAGACACTACTCAGCTAGAGCTAGACATGGGCGCGGCCGACACGAGTTGAGCATGGCCCAACACGAGGCCACTGTCGGTACAACACAACATGAGAGGCACGCCAACGCGTCGATTATGGACAGGTCGCGAACAACATTTTTTAAAGTTGACACGAGACCTGCACAAGTACGTGGGTCGGCCCGCACATGAGCACGCTCTTTCTAGAGAGAAATGCATAAAATATAAAGAATTATAAGTAAGGCACGTGGGTTGGCACGACTAGCACGGGACGACACATGGGTTGGGTTAGTTGGACACAGACCTTATTTTTAGGAAATTGACACAAGTTTGGTACGGTACGACATTATCCTTGGCCCGTACAAGCACGACTCGCATAGCCATGAGGCCCACATGCTTGGCACGTGGATCGTCCCGACAAGYCCCATGCCCACTTTTATGCTCAACCTTACTTAGATAAATGTGTAATATTGATTTGTTTTCCCAAAAAATTTCTTTTATTAGAAATGTTTGTATTAAATGCTTATATAAAACTATCAGGGCTACGTATAACATTATCTTTTTTTAATTAATATTTAAAATAATTTAAATTTTCTACATATACAATTTAAGGGAATTTAGGGTAGGGAGGATAAAGGTTAGTTAGGGATAGATGGGTGATTGGGGGCCAAGGATAATTTATATATGTAAGGCCCGATTTTCTTTGTGCCATGTTCTACCAATAGGTATTGCTTGGACCCTAGAATCACCTAAAATTACATGAACCCCCCCTTCATAAACAACCACGTAATTTATATAGAGTAAAAAATAAAACCCAGCTTCATGCTTCTCATTTCCCACTCTTCAAATAAATCCTCAAACTTATATTCTCTCTCCTAAGATTCATTTTTTCCCAAAAATTTCAGAAAGAATTTTCTCTCTCCTAATTCCTAGCATTTGAATATATTGAATTCATACTTCA
>SNQN01000728.1:104815-116260 GCA_008642245.1 Bassia scoparia
GGCATGATCAAAGGCGACGATCTCGAAATCGATCGGTAAAAACCACAATTTTATTTTCAACACGGATTCCTTCTATTTGTTGTAAGCCATCGTATTTCGGGAATCAGAGTCTTCGACTAACTCGTTGACCTAATATCAACGTACAGATCGTCCAAAGGCGACGATATATCGAAATGATGATAAAACACATTTCAACACCAGGATGCCTTCATTGGTTGTAAGCCATCGTATTCCCGGGAATCAGAGTCCTTGGACTAACTCGTGACCTAAAATATCAACTACAGGATGCATCAAAGGCGCCGATCTCGAATGGATGGTAAAAACCACAATTTTTCAACACGGATGCCTTCTATTTGGTTGTAAGCCATCGTATTTCCCGGAATCAGAGTCCTTCGACTACTCTGACCTAAATACAACTACAGGACGTCAAAGGCGACGATCTTCGAAATGACGGTAAAACCACAATTTCAACACGGACGCTTCTATTTGGTTGTAAGCCATCGTATTTCCCGGGAATCGAGTCCTTCGACTAACTCGTGACCTAAATATACACAGGATCGATAAAGCGAGCAGATCTTCTGAAAGTCGGTCGTAAAAACCACAATTTTCAAACACGTGCCTTCTATTTGGTTGTAAGCCATCGTATTCCCGGAATCAGAGACTTCGACTAACTCGTGACCTAAATATCAACTACAGGATCGATCAAAGGCGACGATCTTCGAAATGGATCGGTAAAAACCAAATTTTCAAACACGGATCCTCATTTGGTTGTAAGCCATCGTTTTCCCGGGAATCAGAGTCCTCTGACTAACTCGTGACCTAAATATAACTACAGGATCGATCAAAGGCGACGATCTTCGAAATGGATCGGTAAAAACCACAATTTTCAAAACGGATCCTTCTATTTGGTTGTAAGCCATCGTATTTCCGGGAATCAGATCCTTCGACTAACTCGTGACCTAAATTCAACTACAGATCGATAAAGCGACGATCTTCCGAAATGGATCGGTAAAAACCACAATTTTCAAACACGGATTCCTTCTATTTGGTTGTAAGCATCGTATTTCCGGGAACAGAGTTCCTTCGACTAACTCGTGACCTAAATATAACTACAGGATCGATAACGGCGACGATCTTCGAAATGGATCGGTAAAAAACCACAATTTTCAAACACGGATTCCTTCTATTTGGTTGTAAGCCATCGTATTTCCGGGAATCAGAGTCCTCTAACTAACTCGTGACCTAAATATCAACTACAGGATCGATCAAAGGCGACGATCTTCGAATGGATCGGTAAAAACCACAACTTTCAAACACGGATCTTCTATTTGTTGTAAGCCATCGTATTTCCGGGAATCAGAGTCCTTCGACTAACTCGTGACCTAAATATCACTAAGGTCGATCAAAGGCGACGATCTTCGAAATGATCGGTAAAAACCACAATTTCAACACGGATTCCTTCATTTGGTTGTAAGCCATCGTATTTCCCGGGAATCAGAGTCTTCTAAAATAACTCGGGATTGACTAAAATTATCAAAATAAACGACAAAGGGATCTTTAATGATGGTAAACCAATTCAACGGTGTTATTGTAAGCCATCTTTCAGGATCAGAGTCCTTATAAGTACTAATCACTTGTAAGGGCCGATCAATGATAAAACCATTTACATTCTAGTAAGCAATCGTATTTCCGGAACGTTCAATAAAGCATCGGATACAAATTCACAAATACATTTATAAAGTAATATAATATATAAAAAAATAAAGCGTACAATGAAGTTTTTTTTGGCTTCTTCCAAAAAGTTAGCAAACAAAAAAATAAATAAAACTTTATACAAGTCAACTAAATACAAATAATATACATAAACCTGACTATATAATATGAAACAAAACTACTTCCCTTGGATATCAAAGTAACTGAAACGTCAACTAAGATACCAGAAGATTATTCCAGATTGAGGTTAGTCAGATTCTTCCCTCGTTATGAGTTCCACTCTTGGTGTAGTAATTTTTATGAAGTAGAAATATTTATATGATGCATATATTATATATATACATGTATATAATATAAACATTATCATAATGTTAGAGGTAATTCATTCGCAAGTCATTTTAGCATAATAAATAATTTATTAGATTTTAAATTAGTGTTATGTAAATTTGTCCAGAAACATGATGAATATTTGTATATGATGAACTTGATGTACTTTCCTTTGAAAGGGTTTGAGATATGTAAAAGTACAGTATTCCTTAAATCCGATAATTAATATTTTGTTTGGTGGTATGTATATAAAAGAAATTGAAAATTCATCATATTTTATATTCGATTAGTAAAGTATATGTTAATCTCATAACCTGAATCGTTTTTAAAATACATTCAGTTGAGATTATTCCACAATTTTAAGGTTGTTATTACTTTAAAATACGGTTGAAAATAATAATCACAAAAGACAATCAATATGACGAAAACACATGGATAATGTATTTTAGTAAATATTCTCAATGAAACGAAAACAATTAATAGCAAATTGTACTATAGTAATATAATGGTCATTCAAAATAGATTTAATGAAACAAAAAGTTGTTTAAAAATTAATATAAATATAGGTGGTATGCAACTAAATTCTATCAACTATATCAGCCGGATTTGGTATTAGTTGATAAAAATCCTACAAGTCTACAACAATTGTCATATATTTGTAATCATTATATACATTAAAAGTGAAAAATGATGGAACAAAAAAAAAATTACAATAACTACAAATCTGTTTTAAAGACTTTTCTTAAAACAGGTTAATGGTGGGTTCTCATTTATCACCATGAATTTTCATAAACTTGGGTGGGAATGCGCATGACAGCGTTATCAATACCACCGATCAAGCACACAGCACGTCATAATGGGTTTTGCAGGAGCTACCAGAAACTATACTTGATGGAAAACAATCATTACTTTCCCAGAGTGAAACCGGACGACTACGAATTTTACATTAGGATTAATTTAAATGGTAGCCTGGAAACTAAGTCATTCAACATGATATTACCCGGAAACGGTTCAAGACACAATTGGTTGCCTTGTGGATGATGCGAAAAGGGGATTCATGAAATTCCAGCCCACCTGCCATCAATCATGATTGAGGGAATGTGTAAAATGGCAGAGTGGCTAGAGGAGCATTTGGAAGACTGCAGCGGAACGAAGGAGATCCTGCCTGTTGAAGTATTGTTTTTGGTTGACCCAGCACTCTTTTCAATCTACTGAAAATACTATAAACTTTCATCAAACCTGGATGTCACAGTGGGGCTTACCAAATGCATTGTTTGTTGCTCAAACTGAGGCTTTGTGGACATACGTGTGTTCCAGCTTACCCAAATGTTGAACCCAGATACGGATTTTGGAATCATAAACGTCAAATACATGAAGATCAAAACAGAGCCACTAAAATCGATACATAATGTCATTCCTAGCATGGAATGCAGGGGACTTGCAAGGCAAGCTTCAGTGTGAATAAAAACTACTCCCATCACAAACCAGATTACATTTCATCATGAAACTAGGACTTCCCATAATACAAAAGGATCTTGATGAAGTTGATCTGAAATACTCATGCACTACACTGTCACCGACAGGATTGTGTGGAGGTTTGTTAATGACTATGGAATGCAAGTAAGGTTAACTTCACTCCCACGAAAAGTAAGTGATGAGATGCATGAGCCTCGAGGTAAACTTTAATTCAAATTTAAATGGTTGTAATATATTGGCTAAATTTCTAAACATTGATAATAATATGGTAATTTAAACTGCAGGGGACGACAAGGTGTAAGACACATCAGGTCTACAAGCTGAAGGTGTAGTTTTATTGAGGAATGCTTCAAAACCTAAGTTCTACAAATTAAACATGATGTTGTTGATTGAGTAACTTACTATTTAATTAGTTAAGAACATTATGAGTGTTCGACATTGTATTTTGGTTTTAAACTTATGATGTTTTTATTGTCCTTTCCTTTGGAAATTATTTAATGTGTCTACTTCATTTGTAACCAAATTATGAATAGGAAATACATAAACAAATAGTTTTCCGCTAAAACTAACAACTAGTAGCATTAAAAGAATAAAGTAAACAAATAATACATGTCACACCAACATCGTAGGAAAACTTTATCAGAAAACAGAAATACTAAAATTATTGTTGGAAAATAATCAGATAATGGAACGATTGTTATAAAATATTCCAAGAAATATTTTAATAAAAGTACATTATTTAAACATTTGTTACAATATTTAACGGAATGCAGAAATTAAATAAATCAACATATTGGAAATTTCGCACTAGGACATTCGACATCTCTGCTCATTCGGATGATTCTCCGCATAGGCATATGATCACCTATACAAGTAGCATATATCATTGATAAATAATACAAATTTAAAAGTTTAATGGAAAATATACGATTTGAAATGAAATTCAAAATTTACTACACATTGCCCAAAAATCACGTCGGGAACATCTCTATCCGATCACATGCTTCTTCTTCGTAAGTAGTCCAAACTTAATCCTTGGTCGTAAACCCATAGAAGGGATTACGATTAAACGATCGAGATAAAATATTACAACCAAACATTAATAATAATAAATTATTAAATTTGTCTGCCTGGATAATAGATTTGTTCAGGGTCGGAAAATTTCCAAGAAAAAGTGTGCAGCCACCAATCCCAACATAACACCGACTTAAACTTTGATGCAACGCCTAGCATGGCATCAGCTTATCCAAGAACCACGGCACAATATAAATTTCTAGCATGTTGAGCGCAAATAAGGGGAAGTAAAGTCGCGAGGATATCGACTACATTGGGTAGGACAACGTACATGTCCAGTGCGGCATCAAAACAAAGCCTTGAATCCTCCTCTTCATGAGATCAAAAGTTGCATCAATCTATTAATACAATTGAATGCCGAAAGTCTACGGGTGACCGTTTAACAAACGACCTTTGCCCTAGTCACATATGTCACATATTTTTTTAGACATGATACTCAGATTTGAAGGAAATAAAGCTTTGCAAAAAAATATATGGATTGAATGGGGAATGAATGAGAAGAATCACACAAAAATAACAGCTGAATTTAATGGGGAATTAAATATATATTTGAAGTTCTGAAAATTAAAAATAAAAAAATAAAKTTAACCATAGTATACAGTTAACAACATAACAGAGTGAAGAAGTCCATTAACACCGTCTACTAATCAAACTAACGACATTCATTAAAAAGGACAGATTTAACCTTGGTTATATCTTCTTAATCTATAACCGTTATAAACTAGTAATTTCCCTTAATATTGATGTCAAATGCATTTTTGTTATCTTTTCTTTGAAAATTATAGTGCTACATGGTGGTTACTTCGGTGATTCAATTGCATCTTTGCATTTGTTATTGAAATTGTTGAATTTCCATTTTGTTATATTATACAAGTATACTTTAGGGCTTTTTGTGAGCGTAATTGCAGTTTCACATTGATGTTTTAAGGCGGACGCAAGCAATTGAGTTTCTGATCATCTATGGCTATTTCTGGTTTAATATGTTGTCGTGGTTGCTGCTGCTGCTGTTGTCACTGTTATAATTGTTGTTGTTGCTGGTGTTAAGAGGAGGTTTAATAAGTGCTTTTGTTGAATTTTTCAATTGAAAATAGGGGAAAAAATTGAAAACAGGTCCAATCCAGGTCTGGACRTGAAAATTCAGGTCRGGCCCAAGTCCGGAAAAATTCTGGATTCCGAGTTTGCGGTCCGGTCTTGGACCGGTGCACACCCCTATTCCAATTCCCAATATTATGTTGGGGATTGTTAGTCGGACCATCTCAACCAAAAATTTAAACTAATAGTTGAGGCTCAGAGATATAATATATACTCTATCAAAAATTAATCCCACTTAGAAGGGATATGGATGAGAGATTTAAACTCGTGACCTTTGTGTCCCGTTGACTCTGATACCAAGTTAACCGGACAATCTCAACCAAAAGCTTAAGCCTTAAGCTGATGGTTGAGGCACAATAATATTATTATATATACAAGATCAATTCCCGTGCAATGCATTTATTTGTAAAAATTGTTTGAAGATTTTTTTAGGGGAAAATGCTTGTAAATAAACGTGGAAATGAATTTTTTTTTTATTTATGATAGTCAAATAAAATGTTAAAAAAATTAATTAAATTATTTTTAGCATCCAATTGAACAATACAAAAAATGATGTAATTTATCACTTGTTATGTTAATAATTTATACACAATGTCACAAAATAATATTTCTTTTATAAACATCTTTTGTTTATCACATAAAAAATGATGTAATATATACATAATAGTTGATGATAAAAAATGTATAAAGGTCTATTTTCAATAATGCAACTTGGGACAAAAATTATAAGCTAAATTAAGGATTGTTGTTTTAAGAGGAGTAGTTAATTGTCAAAGCACATTTATTAGTTTATATGCATTAATTAATTAATTTTTTTTTATTTTCTTTATGCAATCATTAATTAATAGGATTTGGGATGGAAATATGGGATGGAAAAATGAGGAGGTGATGAGTTAAAATTTGTGCAAGATCTCACCTCGTCTAATCTATCGTGTAAAAAAAGTAAAATAAATGAAGACGCCTTTGTTTTGAAGGTAATAGTRTAATAGAACTTACAAACTATTCGAGACGACATTGCTTTCCCCAAAGAGAAATTTATTAAATTATACCCATAAGTCCATAACTAGTTCTTGTTTTAAGAGTATAGTTTGAAGAGTATGTACAATAACTTACTCAAATGATTTCCAAATTAAAGTGGCACGTTATATGGATAAACCAACCATTGTCCATGGGTTAATGCAGTCAATGTTTAACTGTTTAAGTGTGTGTTTCCCCCTCTACTCATGGAGTCATAGTGAATTAGTGACAATTGACAAATCCCATTATTAGAGTACATATTGTTTCACGTGTTTGTTACAGTAGTTCACAGTGACATATTCATAGTGATGTCTGATGTCCTACATTTTGTGAGTATATAATATGATATCATCGCACTATATTATATTAATGTCTTTAAATAGACATACGTAGTAGTGTAGTACCATGCAGGAGTTGGATCTATTTTTGAATTCTGATGGTTCACGTGGAATCACGTCCATATTTTCTACAGTAACGACCCCAAAGACCAGTACATGCATTTATAAATTGCAATTGTAGTCCATACAAATTGCTTTTTWWAAAAAAAAAAAAGAAAAATTCAAATCCAGACACACATAAAAATCATAATTATTGGATCATAATCTAAACTCGATAAAATTTCAAATCGATTTGAGAATCCAATTGAAGAAAAAAATTAGCCAATACATGAGAAAAAAAGAGAGTAATTTCCATTCTGGAAAACAAATTATTGATTTTTTTTCATGGTCTATAAGCACTATATGGGCGGCCATCCACAAACGTTACATTTTATCCTTCGATATGGGGTATTTTACTATGATGCAAAATATGTTTTATTATTTACTAGATTAATTCCCGTGTGATACACGCTTTTAACAAAATTATTGGAGAATTTTTTATAAAAATAATGGGGGAAAAGATTTAGTATTATGGAAGAAGTAATTCATGATATTTAGATAAATATTATATAATAATACTTTAAGTAAATTTTTAGATGAAATATGTCAAATAATGTAGAAGTTTTTGATAATTTAATAATGAAATGTATTTACATTTAAATTTAATACTCCTTTATTCTAATGTATTTTTTAAAATTTAAATTAAATAATATTTAATGTAATTCAAGTTTTTTATAAAAAAAATAAATTAATGAGTTGCTGACATCATCCGTGTGATATGAGATTAACACGTGGACAGGAAGTTATCATCATTGCATCAGCATTATATCCATGCGATGTGAGGCTGTACATCGTACTCCGTAGTTGTTATTTAACTAGTTTAGAACCCGTGCGGTGCACGGTATTTATTAATTCAGTACATACAATAATTTCTACCCGAACGGTTGCTTGTATAAGCGTATAATTCTTATTTTGACTGTTCATTTCTTTTTCAAAAGAATTATGTTTCATATTAGAGGAGTCATGGGGTCAGACAGCGGGGGCTTGGCATATGAATTTACCCATTAATCGGCCGGGCCAGTCGGGGCTTGAGTCTGCCCTAAATTGATCGCCCAAAGCCCGAAAAATTTAAAGAGGCTTAGCAGGCTTTTCGGCTTCTCGAGCCGGACCAAATTTTAATTAAATTGCGTGATTTTTTTATGGCAAGCCCGCACAAAAAAATAGAAATCGCCCCGAGTCGGCTAGCGGGCCGTGGCTCACTTGATAAGCTTAGTTCAATGTAATTTTCTTGCACTCTTCAATCATGTATAACTTGAATTGTTCTTGCATTGTGCTTAGAAAATGATAGATTGTATTTGTTACGTCAAATCCATTTTTCTAGGTTAGCGTTATTGATTTTTTATTATTGGACAATGTAAGATGTAGATAAAAACGAATATTTTTAAATTTGATTTATATTATGAAATACAATATTGTTATTGGAAAACAGTTTTTCTAGGTTTATCTTGTAGTTTCAAGGGATTATCCATATGATTAATTTGTATAAAATTTACGATGATGTATATTTTAATTTAATAATAGTTTGTAGCTTAGCTTATCTAGTTTTTTTTATTTTATATAAGTGATTTTTAAATTTATTTTGTATTTAAATTTAGCAATATGTAGATAATCTTGTACGGAGTACTATAATTTAAATTAAAAGAGTCTTTTAAATTTGATTTACGGAGTAAGTAATTTAATTTTAGTGTTTTTTATTTGATTTTGTACTATATTTTAAATTGGTGTAGATAATTTATAATTTTCTTAAGAGTTTTTTTAAATTTAATTGGTATGTGCATATTTTGTATTTAAATTTGTTGTTTTTTTTTTGGTGAACAAATTATTTGATGTGAGTTTGACACATATGATAGAATGTTGTAATCAATGCATGAACCTTCTTCTATATTAGTATATAGTTATTATATATAGATGTAAATTTTTTTACTGTAGAAGATTTTGGTAATTTAATATGAATATTTTACATTTAAAATTTAAAATTTTATTTTTTAATGTAGATTTTTTATTTTATCAAAACATTTAGTATATAAATTTTGTGTAAAATTGTTACATGATGTTAGGATTTTGTTCCTCTAGAAGTTTTTTTAATAATGAAATGTATTTAATTAAAAATCTAATTGATTTAATTTTATATGTACTCCGTATGTATTATTTTTAATCCATATTTTAGTACTCCGTATATAAAAATTGTTTGAATTGTTACGTGCATAAGTAGTTTCTAGAAGACTTTTTTTTAAAATAAATAAATAAATGATATTTAAGTGTTTTTTTAAAAAATTGTAATGTATTTAAATTTAATGTAATAGTTTATTTATTTAATTGAAGTTTTTTTTCAAAATAAATTAATGAGCTGCTGACATATTCGTGCGGTTGAGGTTGACCGGTGGAGGATGATGTATCATTGCATCATCATTCATTCTGTTTTAGTATATAGTTATAGATTGTTTTATAGATTTGATTTAAAATATTGTGAGATAGGATATATTTGTTGTTTTTATAGAAACATGATAGGATATGATGTATGGATTGTAGTTATTTTTATATTTAATTTAATGGTGAGACAGGATATATTAATATAATTTAAATTTAAAGATAAAGGATATATAGTTTCATAGGATATAGTGGTTGTTGTTTTTTTACATAGATTTAGATAATAATTAATTAGTACGTATTTAGAATAATTATTAATATAATATAAAAATATAACAATAAAAATTTATTCGGAATTTCTTTAATGAGAGGCCATCACGTAGCATTGATGACATCAGTGTTTTTGCTTATTAGTATTTAAATTACGATTTAGATTAGATAACGAACACCGCTAAAACATGCATGTCCATTGCAATATATGCTATCTATGTTATTATTCTATGTTATATATAAAGCAAACACCCAATTATCTATGTTATATATATATCACATTTGTTTCCTTCATCAAAATTGAATTTATACATTCAATAGTTTAATTGTTATTCTTTCATATATAAATTTCTTTTAATATCAAATTTCTTCTAAATTTAAAAAATATCATATGATGTTTATGCATCATTTACTTCATTGTATTTCTTTAGAAGCTCTATATGACATAATTCTA
The DNA here is from genome assembly GCA_008642245.1 of Bassia scoparia. NCBI lineage: Eukaryota > Viridiplantae > Streptophyta > Magnoliopsida > Caryophyllales > Amaranthaceae > Bassia > Bassia scoparia. The sequence goes on from SNQN01000728.1 coordinate 115,043, forward strand.
ATTATTCTCGTGTTTTTTGTAGGAAAATCAGCTGTTAATTGCACTAATAAATTCTTTCTGTAAAATGTCCGTATTGAGTTTATTATTAATGAAATTTGTTTTCCTTTAAAAAAACTTATTGTGAAAATAAATTCTTATCTAAAACACTTAATGTAAAAAAAATCTTATCTAAGTAAATAAAAATATAATGATATGTATCTATGTTATATTATAAAGCAAACACCCAAGTTTGGTCGGATAGCTTTTGTGATAATATTTTTCCCCAAGGATAGAATTAAAAATTATAAAACAAAATACCTAACTAAAATAACAATAAAATAAAGTCTAACAACTTGATAACTTCGTTCCAAAATCCAAAACAACAATAAAAAGAATATATCATATCCAAAGAATTTAAAAACAATAAATTACAAATTAATAAAGAGATTGGGCATGTTGACTTCAGCTTATTTTTAGTTCAGTTCAGTTCAATTCAACTTAATGATTTAACTAACTAATTAATCTTAAACACAAATACAATAAATATTCAATCACAAATATAATTACCATATTTTAACTCTTCAACCGCAAATACAATTAATCTTCAACCATACAAATACAATTAATTTTCAACCATAGTTTAGTTAATCTTCAACTATATACAAATACAATTAATCTTCAACCATACAATTATTACAATTAATTTTCAACCACAAATAAAATTATCTTCAACTATTATGGAAGACCATAGGATATGAAATTAGATGCGTAGTATGATTATTATGTACTCCGTAGTAGTTTTCATTGGATGTTTGTACTACTTTATGCAATTTCATTACTGTWTATTTGGCTTCGATTAGTAATGTACTCTTTCATTACATTATGAAAGCCGATTTGTAGTTTGTTTAACCATGTTCTTTCTAAAGTTCAATACATTAATCATGAGTTAAATAATAATAATAATAATAATAATAATAATAATAATAATAATAATAATAATAATATACTTCCTCCGTATCAAATTAAACGCAACAAACTAAATTTTACACATTTCGAGGTTGATATTTAACAATGTAAACGAGGGAATTAATCAAAATAACTTTAACACAATTAGGTTATAATCACATTCTTCATTGTGTTAAAATTATTTTGAATAATTTGTTCGTTTAGATTGTTAAATCTCAACCTCAAAATGCGTGAAAATTTGTTTGTTGCGTTTAATTTGATACAGAGGAAGTA
>SNQN01000729.1:24309-44430 GCA_008642245.1 Bassia scoparia
GGACGGGAGGGAGGAGGAAAAAAGGAGGAAGAAGGAAAGAGGCAGAAGAAAAGAGAAGAAGAAGAGAGAAAGAAGAAGGAAGAGAAGAAGAAGAAAGAAAAGAAGAAGAAGAAGAAGAAGAAAAAAGAAAGAAGAAGAAGAAGAAGAAGGGAGGAAGAGGAGAAGAAGAAGAAAGAAGAGAAGAAGTAAGAAAAGAAGAAGAAGAAGAAGAAGTAAGAAGAAGAAGAAGAAAAGAATGAAGAAGAAGAAAGAAGAAGAAGTAAGAAGAAGAAGAAAGAGAGAAAGGAAGAAGAGAAGAAGAAGAAGAAGAAGAAAAGAAGAAGAGAAGAAAAGAAGAAGAAAGAAGAAGAAGAAGAAGAAGAAGAAGAAGAAGAAGAAGAAGAAGAGAAAGAAGCAAGAAGAAGAGAGAAGAAGAAGAAAGAAGAAAGAAGACAGAAGAAGAAGCAGAAGAAAAGAGAAGAAGAAAGAAGAGAAGAAGGAAGAAGAAGAGAAAAAGAAGAAGAAGAAGAAGAAGAAGAGAAGAAGAAGAAGAAGAAGAAAGAGAAGAAGAAGGGTCTTCATCGATCCCTACCTAGTGAGGCGAGAAGTCCACCCATGACTCGCAAATTCAGCGATTGGGTGAGTGTTACATTACCCGTCGAAGGTAAGGCCGATAGAGATTCGATTCTCTGACCAGCAGGACGAGTGCTGATGGGTTGACACGAGACTGAAACCCTGAGAGGCTCAGGAGATGAGGTTATAAGACCCTCTAACCACATTCCATTGAGCACATGCTACCATGGTCGAGACTTTGGCAAATTGACCGACAGCCTTTGTTAGTATCCTACAGAGAGCCCCCCGTTTCCATCTCAAATTCCGAGAAGATACCACTCCATTATGCAAAAGAACACTACTACATTAAAACGACAAATGCAACACCCAAATGCAACATGTTTAAGTAATGCAATACTTTATCAACACTTTAAGTATTGTTATTGTAATGGTTTAATGCAACGCTTAAGCCTAATGCAACGGTTTAATGCAACAATTTTAGTAAACTGTTGCATTAGATAGTCAAAGGAAGCATTTTTTATAACAATTGCAACACTCTTTTGATAACCGTTGCAATAGGCGTTTCATATTTGGCGGACTGTTATTTTCGATCACCCTCCTTCTTTTTCCTGAAATTTTAGAAGTTCCGCCACTTTTCCCACTTTCCATTTTTTGMCACCTAACACTTCCTATACTCACCCTCTCAAATTGCTTAAAGTGCWTTCTCTCTCCTGAAACCCATGAAAATTCACCCATAAATAAAACCCATGGTTTTTATTTACATGTTTTTGTATTTCATTATTTACTTCAAAAATCACTTCAATTTCTTGATGTTTTGTTAGGGTGTAACTAGGTCAAATTTGGGGCTTTTGGATTTCACGTTGGTTAGCTTCAATAGAATACCTGTTGATGACGATAGATGAGGTATGAATTTTTCATTTTTTTTTACTGATTTTGATTTTCCTTGTTTATTATAGTTGTAATCACTGCCACCAATCTATTTCTCATCCCCCGCCACTCGATCTCCCCCTATCATCCTCGATTTTTATTGCATTTTTGTAGAAATTTTGGTTGCGATTTGGTTATTTGTTGCGCTTTCTGGGCTGAGACTTTTGGGTTGTGGTTCGTTACAATGAACTTGCGCCGCGAATGCTACACTCATCACTGTCGTTGCACTCCTCGTCAATGTCACTACACTCCTCGTCACCGTCGTTGTTGCTAGGATTCTTAATTATTTAGGTAAACTATTGTCTTCTTTTTTCCCTTATTTTTCGAACTAGGGTTATAGATCTTAATGCCAATATGTAAATTTTGATTGAATAATTGAAGAACTAACTTGAATGGAACCTAAATCAAAGGTTCAGTTATTTGAAAAGTTGCAATATTTTTATATATTCATCCTAATTAAAAATAGGAAAAATGGAATTAAATAATCCGAACTTTTGCCCTTCCGCTCAAAATAATCCCAACTCAAGGAGTATATACGAATAATCCCTATTTAAATCCCCATCTTCTCAAAACAGCCTACTCTAAAAGTAACCTGTAATTGTAGGTTAAAAGGCCATGATTAACTTGTTTGACCTCCTAATTATGTTTGACCACCCTAATTAACCAAATTAACTCTATAATACAACTTACTTAAAAAAAACCACGCACCATACCTTCACCCTTCTTTGCCACCAGTCCACACCATCACGCCACCACTGACCACCCAACTCTCCGCTCCTCCACCACACTTCTCTCTCCTCTGAACTCCTCCGACTCTGCCACCTCCCTCCTCTCTCCAAGGGCTCGACATATCCTTCTCCTCCATCACCCTCACGCCCTCCTCCAACCGCCGCACACAATGCACAACTAATTCAAACCATAATCCCAAATCAGCTGCAATACGAGAATCGAAAAGAAAACAAATGAAATCGAAACAAATTAATCTAGTTCAGAACGAATCAAAACCACTAAATTCAAGGAGAAAGAGGTGCAATTCGGTGGTGTTTCGAAGTTGGGTAGTGGAATTCGATGTTTAGAGGTTTGGGTGGCGGTTTCGTGTGGGGGTTTCGGGTGGGTTACGATGGTTGGAGTCGAAATGGGCGCATGGCAGGTTGGGCTTAGGCGTGGTGGCGTGACTAGGCAGTTGGGGCAAATCCAGATAGCTTAGCCTTCCCCCCATTCCCCACTGAGATCGATCCTCATCTCACATCAATGGAGGAGGTCTGAGAGAGAGAAAAGCCCTAGAGATGTCAAGAGAGAGAGAGAAGCGTGGTGGTTGAATTGCAGGTTAGGCTTAACGAGGTTTTAATTTGACAGAGTGGTGGTGTTAGGCTGCGTGTGGGGCGGTTCGGTGTGGAGTTCGCGTGTGGGAGGGCGGTGGCGGCAACTAGGCAAGTTGGGGCGGTGGCAACGACTTGGCAGTTGGGCGTGGTGTGGCGTGTCTGTAGCGGTGAGAGAGGAGAGGAAGGTGAGGGTGGTTAGGGGGTTAACTGTTAAATGGGAAAAAAGAAAATAAAAAATATCCGTTGAACAGTAGAAGGTTAAAGGATCGTTTTGGAAGATGGGAATTAAATAGGGTTATTCTGAGATAAACTTGAGTTGGATTATTTTGAGCGGAACAAGGTCAAAGTTCGATTATTTAATTCCATTTTTCCTAAAAATATTTGTTGGAATTTCACCTGATACTAATAAATTTTATCAACTCAAATGTAGGAATAAATGAGGAAATCGAAGAGGATGAATATGATCTTTTTCAGTTTAGATAAGAAAGGAGGTGATTTAATGTTTCTATTAATTTCATTTTTTATATATACTTCTATTTAATTGTTCACTTTGCTTTGATTTAATTTTAATCAAGCTATAATAAAAGGATATTTGTTTTATACTTGGAGCTTAATTATTTTAAGTTTTAGAGTGAATTGACACTGAATAGTGAGGTAATACTTGCACTTGTGTTAATAAGTCATATTTGAATAGATATTGCTGGAGAAAGGGAAGGCTGGCGGCAAGTTCACTTCTTTTTCTTTGTTGAAAATGGAGGATTGGATAGTTTTGTGTACAATATGTATATGCATGTCATAGTGAATCTACTATTTTCACTCATGATGTTAAATTGATGGTAATAGTTGATTTCTTTCTCTTATACCAAATTGTATCATCTTTTGCGTATTTGAAGGAGCTTCTTGTGATTGCTGCTCGCATGGCTTCTTTGCATACTAGTGTTTATCATAATGAAAAAGAAATTGATGGCTTACTATTTTATCATCATGTTTTATGAGTTTATAATCTGTGTAAGTTAGTATTTTATATTTATGTGCATATTGTATATTTATGTTGTATTGAGTATTTTTTGAACTAGTTGAGATCAAATGATTGATGTGTTCTCTTAGATTATTGATGATAGGAATCGATTTTTATGTTTAGTATTTATTGTTAATTTACAAGTATTATGTATATCCAGTTATTGGAAATCATATATCCAGTCCATCCATGAGTAAAATGTTGGTAAATTTCAGTTACATACTCCACCGTCGCCACGGACAACCCCATAGCTAATATAAAAAATAGTCGCATTTAATACACATTCAGAAATATGAATGGGTGTCAGTTGTGAAGTCAAAATTATAAGTGATCATTGGCTTTGTTTCCTCTCCCTCTCAGAATTTTCCTACTATTTAGCGCTACTGTCCCATTTGATTGCCATGGAAAAGAGATACTTATGTAGATTGTCCATATTCTGGAAAAACTTTGTGTTGAGTTCCCTAGTGTTTTGAGTGATGACAACAATTGCAAGAACAGTACATTGGTCTGATGAATACAGTGGCTAACAGCTGAATACTGTTTCTTGGTCACTTGAAAGGAAATGACATGTATGCTAACAAGTTATATTTGTGCAAATTGCTATATTGTGTTTGGCATACAGAATTTCAACTTATGAAGCAGAAAGTCCTTTCGAGGAAGACTCGAAAGGATCAAGCTTATATTGAAGATCAAGGAAGCTTCGAGAATTGAAACATGAAGATTGTTCTAGGATTAGAATAAGTCTTTCTTGTTGTATTAAGTGCATGAATGTGTTTGTTGCGTGCTTGTATTATTGCGTTGATGGCATGGGGCTTCAAACTTTCTCTCTTAGAGTTGAAGGCAACAAACCAGTTGGTTGTGACTTTGACCCTACCAGTTTGGCGAGAACAGTTGTACTGTTTCTCACAACGCGGTCATCTTGTCGAGCAAGAAAAGATTTTTGGAAAGATTTTCTTTAAAATATTTTTTGGAAAGTTTTTTCGTAAAACGGTTTTATGGAACTTCAAGATTATCTGTGAGGATATATGTTTGGTATATGGTAATTACTTAAGATGCAATTAAGGATACATTGAGATATTATTCATCTTAAGTATGGAATAATATCTTATGGAACTTTCCTAAAATAAGTGTAGACACCTAATGTGTCTCCCCAAATGAGTAATCGATGATGAAAATACCAACATGTCTGCGATCGATTTGAATTAGAAAAGACGCAATTGAACTCGTAAAGAGGGCTCGAAATATGTGAATTCGACGCTCGAATTATGAGTCAAAGGTCAAATGAGGGCAAAAATATTTTCTTATCGATTTTCTCTTAATGTCAAGGGTTTTCAAATAAGTTACACTGGCATTCTCATGCTTTCTATTTTCATCATATTCGTCACATTTTTCGAATTCGCCAGTATTTTTCAAATTATTTTTTCTGATTTTCTTGATATGAATTTGCAATATTACCAAAATATCAAAATACGCTGGAATACACAGAAAATACATAAATAATCAGAAAATACCAAAAAATACGTGGAATGTTCTAGAATCTCCTAGAAATATTACTTTCTGCAGGAGGGACGTCTTGAATTAATCCACCAATCTCAGAAAATTGAGATGTTTGGCAAAAATTTATTCCGAATAAAAATATTTTCGTTTTGGAAAATGCTAGAAGCGTATATACGCAGAGGCCTGCGTATATACGCTCCCACGAGCATATACGCAGGCCCCTGCGTATATACGCTCGTTTTTTCCCTCTTCGTGCCTATAAATACCCTTGCCTCGAATTCGAGGGGCGGCCTTTTTACGACCTAACACGTTCGACCAAGTTGTATACGTGTCTACATTCTCTCACACACATTTTCAAATTTCCACAAATACATACACAAATACGAGCTTTTGCGTCTTTTTGATTCACTGACAAGCGAGAACAAGGTATAATTCTGAGATTACTCACCTACAACTCTCTTTTGTTTCTTTTAACTTGATTATTATTACCACGAGTTCTAATTTAATTTACACAATGTAGAAACCGACTTTTACCTCTCATGTAAATATGTAGGATTGTTATTCGGTTTTCAAATTCTTTTTCTTAACATTTTTATTATTATCACCACCTTGTCACAATTTATTCATATGCATATCGTTATTGTCAATACTACATGTTTCTTGTCTTGATTGCAATTCGAATCAAAGACGTCTCTTTTTAGTTTTTACTTTAACGATTTGTGTATTTGCGAGACAAGGTGAGAAGGATATACATATACATTATTGTGCTTACTAACCTTTGTTTTCATGTTTTCGTTTTGTATATTCCTATCACATTGTATATATTGCTTAAACAAGACCGAAATCATGCGTATCACATTAAGTAGATAATATAGACGACCGGTTTTCTAGGCACCTTGTTTAATATTGACTAACCATGAAGCGATCGCCTTGTCCATTGTAGAAGTCTTTGTTGTGTATAATAGTAACCCACTTAAGTAATCTTTGGGTTAGTGCGTAATAAGATTTTCAAAATTGCTAAGATGTGGTGCATCCAATATCGTGCTTAATGGAATTACAATGAGACCGAGTAGAGCCGCGTACATGCGGCAGATTGGGTACTGATTCAATCCTACCATGTCCCCGAACCCACGACTGGTTTACTGGATTGGACGTGGGGCTATTGTTTGGCACCAACGTTTCGGGCTCGTGAATAACTATAGGCCGTGGCGACTCCCCTTACTCGACACATTCCCCAACGCACTCACGTGCGGTCCGTGGCTCAAGCCATATACACACATCGAGGTAGGCCCAAGCCCCCTGCGGGTTGGCCCACGGCCTACAATAGAAAGTAGATATTTCTTTATATTTTATATTATAGGTTTGCCTCACTATGTAATGCTTTATAAATTATCCATGCATATCGATCCGAATGACGACTTCTCTCCACGTTCTAATTGTTGTATCTATGAGAGAAAGAAAGAAAGAGAAAAGTCCAAGCCTAAGATCAAGCAAGTAACGTTCATACACAAGAGTGCACACATATTGAGCGATCAAATACTCTTTAAAAATCATAAAGTGATAATTGAGAGAAAAAAGTTGAGTTGAATTACCAACGAAGGTTGTAATTGGGTTAGCTTTGATAGTTCATTGCGAGTGCTTGTGAGTTCAGGTGCGATCTAGCACACTTGGTTAACTGTGGGGTGACAATGTATGGTTGAGTTTCACGTACATTGTGAGTGAGAGTTGCTTTGTTATTTCGAGGTAGAATTAATAAAAGTAACTAGATAGGAGACGTAGCCAAAGTTGGGTGAACCTTGTTAAATGTGTGTCTTATTATTCTTGCTCGATATTGTTCTACGTACTGTTCAACACTTATTCCGTGCGAGACCAGTCCAACTGGTCTACTCTACTAAACAGTACACAATCAAATTTTAATAGCACTCAATTCACCCCCCCCCCCCTCTTGATACCTTGGAAACCTTCACTTAGTCAGCTCTTTCTTTGCTAGAATCCACATGTTACATTTGTTCTATTTTTTTGCTATTGTCCTTTTCAATTACCTGACTGAAATTGGGTGGTTTTATATAATAGTCCGAAAACCGCCTTTCTTCCAAGAAAGAGGAGTGTGTAGTAAATTGTTGGAAATTGTCATTCCTGTGCTTCATGGAGTAGATTTTGATTCTTGTCGAACGCCTCTTGAACAAGATGTTGRTTGGAAAATTTTCCGAAGTTACATGTAAAACTAGCTATCGTTACTAGTTACGGAGAATGTTGACAGTAGGTGCTAGTTGCTGCAGTTTTCGATTACTTGTATTGAACTTGCTGTTTGAGAAGTTGGATATTAGAGTATTTTGGCTTAATATAAGTGTTTGGAATAACTAAACACTAATGATGAAGCTAATGTGGGTTCTCACTTGTCATTACTTCTACACTAAACTCTACAYCTGCTTCCTTGATTAATTAGGCTTGAGCACTTGGARTAATGTSTTCTTTGTATGATTATTTGGTAATTTTGGAACAGCCACGATGAGATCAAGTCAAGCTTGTTAGAGGRCGAGGCTCGAGATTCCGAAGACCAAATCAGGTTAGTTCCTCTTGTTAACATTGTATTGAKTRATACCCCATTTATGGAATTAAGGCTTGTATTGGCTGAATGAATCGTATGATGAGTACCTTGTTGTTTGCCTAATTCTTATTGTGGAAGAATGAACCTTTTGTTTGTTTRTYATAAAATGCAATCACTACAGAAGAAAAGTCATAAACATCAACTAACATAATAATCAGAGGGAGAAATATATAGATTGTCATATCTAAGCAAAAAATTAGGGAGTGGTTCTTCTTGCTTAAGTGAATTAGGCTTTTTATAGCTGCCATTTGTTGCTGATTGTGCCCTTTTGCTCTCCCTGAAGCCTATTACTTTGTTGGATAATTTCATTTTCTATTGCTTGTTGTAGCTAGAAAGCGAACTCTGTCTTTTAGCCACAGATTAAGGGTACATGAATTTTCCTGACCTAGTACACTACAGATTGCTGAGCAGTAGGCAGTGTGAAAACGTAAGTAGAGAATTTGTAGATCCAAGAGTGCTAATTGAAATAATCAGGAAGGCTGAATAATTGTTGTCACGGTTCTCTTACAGCTTAAAGGGATCATATTCTAAAGATATAGTTATGCGTACTGTCAACATTGAAGCCATGGAAAAGAGATTACTTATATGAGATTCCATATTATGGAAAGTGTTGATCAGTTGAGTGAGACAACAATTGCAAGAAATGGTAAGATTGTCTGAAATGGAAAAGACGCCGTCTCGATTTCGCAAGAGGTGAAAAAAACCTGAAATATGTTTCTTGCTCCTTAACTACTTGAAATGAATAGTGTGATTGATGATGTAGAAACGCTTTGATGAACCTAAGTTAGTTATTCTGATCCTGTGCTACAAGATCTGTGTGTATATTATGTTGTCTCTTGAAGGAATCTTGTTAATAGGCTTTATCAGGGAGCGAGGACTTGATGACGACTGCTAACATTGAAGGTGTGGACATATAGATGACTAGAGAAAGTACTGACAGAGAGATTACGATCGGAGTAATGAGAGATCTCAAGAGAACTAATATGATGTGATGGATTTCCAAGGAAGTGGGGTAGTTAAGTGAGTATTCGAGAAATACTGTTGAAGACATTGAAGATGTATATCTTTAGCTTATGACTATTAAGAGGAAATCCAATATATAAAAGAAATTAAAGAAGACTAGGTAGACTGATATGGTGGTGTCCAATTGATTCGTGAATGTAGCTTTGTTTTCGCGGTGATTGGGGCATAATGATTGAGCGTCTCCGACAAAAGCTTGTTCATCTGAGTATCATGTTCGACTGAGAGATCCTGAAGATTGGTATAATATTATAACTCATACTTCTAGCAGTGGCTATAGGCTACACTTTATAAGTAGGATTGTTTTGTGAGATGATTGACTATCTTCGGGCCGGCCATTCACACATAGATGGCTTGAGACATCACTTGTGGTAATGTGGCTGTCAGCTTAAACGCGATCCATTCCTTGTCGAGTATGTGAAGAGAATGGAAGATTTGATGGAAAATGTTTTCTGCCTTTTGAAGAATTGTTTAAATGAGATGGGAATGGCAATAGATTGACGTCAAAAACTGGATTATGAGGAACATTCGTGTTAGTACAAGATTCGATGGTGGACAGGGCTCTGGGATTATATGATGCTCGAACATTGGCGGATATGGAATGCTCAATTGAATAAAGGGATTAGTGAGTATATAGTTGAGGGCAATTAGTGACATGAGATATTATATCCTATAGTAAGATTTGAGAATCATTAGTCATTTTCAAGACTTATCCTGATTAAGTAGTAAGTGTCATGAGCTGCCATGATACATATGATGCGTGCTTCGACTATGAGTATCTTTACATCAGAATGATGCAAGTTATACTATTACGCCGAGTCTCCGTGAAACAGTACGATGTTCGTGAAATTAGAAATACGCACAGATCAAGTTGAAAATCTAAGGATATAGGAGGATCGCTTAATCAGGTAAATACATGAAGGTGAGATGAGGAAGTCTTCGGGTTTGTGCGACTGTGTGCTTGAAGAATCTTATGTATGCATCTACAGCTAGTTCAATGGCATAAACTGAAGAAAACTGAAAGCGTAGTGTCATGAGATAGAGCTAGGATTTCAACAAGGAGATTCTGATTGTCTCTTCTTGATTGCACATGGCAATGAAGAATGAAATGTCGGTTTTCAAATAAGTTTACTGGCACGACATAGCTTTTCACTTAAGCAATTAATATGTAATATCAAGGAACAGAACGATCATACGACTTTTCTTTAAAGAAACTGATTAGTTATTCGCTCGCACTCGCCTCTGTCAGCTTTACTTATATGGTACTTCATATGACGTTAGTAGTTTTGAGTACGGTGATTTCTGTAGCATTTTTGCTTCTGAATCTTTCTAGACTAGAATATATGTAATGGACAAAAAATTATTCAAAATCGTAGGATTCGTTAGAGATCTGATGACCTCAGAATTCAGAATAATAAGATTGTGGTTCAAATGATTAAAAGACAAATCGCAAACATATACCGGTGAGGAAGCAATGGCTTCTAGGAGATTTATTCTTATGAGTAAGAGTAAAAAGAAGAGGGATGTCATTCTGGTACGAGAGGGGTGAGCGAAGTACGGGCTTGATATATTGATCAACAATTAAGCTCATATAAACATTTGACGGACTGATATTTGTGGTTCGACAAGGAAGTGCATAAATTGAAGATATGCAATTGACGGCGAAAAGTATATTCATTCGATCTGTTTTGGTGGACCATATAGAGAGCTTCACGTATAGCGTAGTTATATCTGACGGCTGGCAGTAGGTATATTTCGTGAACTCTGGATCTAGTACCTAAGTATATTGAGAGTATAGCGTGAGTTAAGGCAACGTCAGATATGGAAGGTCACTGGTTTCCCTCTTCGGTTTGGGACAATCTATAAAAAGCTGTTGGAGTCTAATTCATTGGGCCTCTCGCTCATGCTGTTGTGCGGAAGGTCTGCTGTCTTTCTGAATGGATACGTATTATTTGAAAGTTCACTGTTGAGATCATGCTTATGGTTACTTGTTATTACGGTTTTCTCTCAATTTTACTATTCTCGCAATTGCTATACATTTTTCAGAATTATAACAACTCGAAACACAATGAATGCAATACACAAGAAATCTTACGAAGACGCTATAGGATTACGCACGTGTCATTACCTCTATTTTGAATTCAGTGGAAGAAATACACGCAGAAAATAGGACAGCATGATGAGACTCATCTTGATGTGGATTAATACGACGATCTCATGTCAGCAGACCCTCTTTTGATTTTCGTTTTAACATTGAATTAATAATAAAAACATGCAAAGAAAGGGCAAGTGTAGACTCAGGGACCTAAAGAATTACAACAGATGTATTTTTGCAAAGTGAGTCTCTAAGATGGTAAATAGCCAGGCGCTTCGATTCAGTGAGAATTCTTGCTCGATTTAAACATTAATAGTGCAGGGGAAACTGTCAAGTCAGAAGATTGATGAGAATGAAACTATATACGGAGCTTTTACGAATTTTCGTATAGTGTATGTGTGCGTTGATGCAGGTGAATCATTCATATAAGCAGTGTAATTTTACCAGCAACGATGGCAATATAGTCAGTCTGAAGAAGGATGGAAGAGTGAAGATGGTTGATTTCGCGACTCAACAAACGACTGGAGTAGTCCCAAAGGTAGTATTTGGCTATAACTCGTTATTTAGACTAGATCTGGTGGAATAGATTTTCGTATTGTCATGTCTCAGTATCAAATCTTGAGTCTAAGATAAGAGGACGCTTAATTTATTGTTATATTGTAATAGATGCTGAATGACCTGGAATGATTAGATCGTATTTTCGCATGAAAGGTACAAGTGACTGTGAGGAGAAATAATCATAATAAACATACTATGACTTACTAATTCAGTGTGCACTTTTACTAAGGTTTGGGATATAAACCGCATGTAGATGCGACCTATTGTAAACGACGCTGCTATTATCAAACCTTTGCATTGACATGATCTAAGGAGTGGAATGTGTATATGTTGGGATGAAATAGAATGAAGGAAAGGAGACGAGGAAATATCAAGTCCGTTAGCGAATAATAACTAGTTTATACGAGAGGACTGTAATGAAAATATAAGGATGCAGGAACTCAGGCCTTTCTAGACAAAATGTGCATCTGCAGTACTCTGAAAGCTCTTGGGGATTTGTTAAGTCATTGTGTACACAGAGGACATCACAAAGGTAGACCATCTACATATCCATTAGAGAGCAATGACTTATGTTTGTTAGTATATTTAACAGAAAAGTGTAAGTGAGATTTCGTTATGATTAGTGGGGTAAGTGCTTGACAAATCAAATCAGGATTGTTCAAAGCAATACGCCTACAATGATGGTGTGTGAGTATCTTGTAATAAGCTCTAAGAATAAGATCGAGACTAAACGTCGTGGAGTAGTAAATTGTCTAAAAGGACGTAATTGACCAAGTGAGAGTGCTAATGGTCAACCCGTCTCTAACAGTTCCCGCTTACATACGGTTACTTACTGTCAGCTCAAGCTACAGCTGTCGTCGGGGGAAGATTGTGAGAGTTTGGATTTGCTAATCATCCGTGTAGCCAATGGGCAGATATAATGCCATATATTACGTTGAGTAAAGTTCTCCAATTGAGAGAGGTATTCACAAGTAAGGATAGTATCTGACTCGCTCATGTGTGATCTGGCGACTAGATGGGTGGGCATACTATCTTTTTACGTATAATTGTCACCACTTAGTACGTGAGAAGGGCTGTCATTGAAGTATTTCTGGAAAACTGCGTAATGAGTAGTAAGCCTATATTAAAGAAGGGTGGTATGGCAGGCTGTTCGGGTACGCTCTGAAATCACGTACCTCTAACTAACACGGAGATCAAAGCTGGAAGCATTGTTCATAGCGACTCTCATAGCAGGTGGGGTCCGGCCGAGAATGACTGACCAGAAGCACTAGATATACCCAGACGAGCGAATCTATCGAAGGGTACGTGAAAGAGGGGAAGCTCGCGTGTGTATGGGTTGGCACTCATGCATGGGACTCTACACATCAAGAAAAAATAGAATGGAGGTGATTGGGATTCTTTTGTGTATCACGTATAGATAGTAATTAGAGTAAAGCGATTTCGGTAAAGCTACGAGTTCACAATGTTATAATGTTAGCATGGCTAGATATATGGCATAGGCAGTGCAATTAAATTAGGCTCATTAGAATTGAGAGAATCTTTAGCTCATGCGACGACTCTTCAGTTGGGTTCTATGAGAGAAGGATATGAAAAGAAGGAGAATATATCCGAAAAGGGATAAGATACACGGAGAATCATCGTGTATATCCAATGCAAATTTTGGAAAATCAGGAAAAGTAGATGAAGACTGAGAGATTTGAGCTCTTTTATGAAAGCCACTAGACGCCATGGGATTTCTCAGAAGGAATAGAACGTCTTGTAATATACCTTAAGTGAGCTAATTATCGCAGGAAGAGACGAAAAAGTATTGAGGTCGAGAAAATGCATCAGTAAGGCTAAGTGATAGGGCGTTAGAGTTGATAATAGCGCCCATATTGACCTTCCATTGTTAGCGTTGAATGAGTGTGGCTATGCAGTGCTATGTGTGATTGTTAAATCGGTCTAGTTAGACGAGCGATGGGGATTAGAATTTGAGGGGATGAATCGATTCTAGGTGTAGAGGAGAATAGTGTGAGTTTTGGTGATTTGTCGAGTAGACGATATTGATGCTAGTTGTTATTTTGCAATAACTATGAATAACCCTCTTCGACATAGACGATCGAATATGAATAACACAAAGACAGTCTAAAGAGGATAATGTGGCAAGTTCAACATAATGATGTTAGTGAGCGAAGGGGTGGATATGGCATGTACAATTTGTAGAAGTGGGTTCTATTACATCGATTTGTCCGCTGGCATTCGATTTGTGATGTTGCTACGAGATAGCAAAAGCTGTATCTCAATGGATAACGTGCATGGCCGTTGCGGACTCATATGGAGGGAAAAATGTTGGGGAGAAAAAATACACTTATTACCCTGTCGGAGATTTTCGAGTACACACTAGTGTGGACTAAAAGGACTGTCAGATAGGCTCTATAAGAATAGTGAACAGTGCAAAAAGGAATGCAACCTGCAGCATGTCGACTTTGTCATTCCTAAGTAGGGTATCATCAATACTCACCTACTCCCTTGGATTTCCAATGCGCTGGCTTGTGATATTAATGGGAAAGCCATTATTAGTCAGCTACTTTTCTTTGTACGAAGACAGTGCCTGAGGGCATGAACTACTTTTGAGTGTCATATCGATATTTTTTTGGCATATAATGTCATTTAATTACTAGTAGCCCGATATAGATATGTGTCGATGGTGCTATGTATAATAATATGGTGCGGCAAAGTTCATTGAGACAAATATTGCGTTGTTTCTTGCTATTAGGAGAGAGGAGTGATATTATTATGGAACAATGTGAGGAAATTTTGCATTCGAATGAGAGTATCGCTGTGTTAGTTGATTGATAGTTCACATATAAATTAGCAACCTGGTTCTATGGCAGCTACTGTGAATTGGTCTGCTCGAAAACCACTACTGAAGCACAGCTAGAGGAATGTGCATGTTTCGAGAATGTGAAGACGATTCATTCGAAAGATTAAAATGAAAAAACTTGCATCTAAGGATTGGACTAGTAGAGAGGATTGAAAGTTTTCTTGGGATGATTAGGGACTTGCAATTCGGACTCTATTCGAGGTTACTTATTAAGCTGTAAGTCTAGTGGTGATGAATGAGATATAGATAATAGTGATGAAGTACTATTTGAGAGTTAATTATAGGAGGTTCCTAGTGTTTTGGCGACATAGTAAACAATATTGATAATTTGCGGCTGAAAGTAAGTTACTGTAGGGTGATGTATTGGGTTCGAGCTAGAACCTATACTTGGCATGAATTCCTTAGATCTAATTTTGGAAGGGCTTAGGGAGGCACTCGGCTTTAGAACAATAGTAGGCATTTCTTTGTATAGCAAGAGATAAATGCATTTAAGAGGGTGATTTAAGTTGTAGTAATAAAGGAGAGGTGAATCTGGTGTGTAAGAGGCATAATGGATGACAGATATAGTTTAATGAGTGAGACTGCGTGGGAAAGTTGTCCAGTAGGAGGACCAAGCTAGGTATTATAAGGTCAAGAATCATTTCTAGTTTAACATTGAGGGAGGTATGGATATGATTGAATATATGCAATTGGCGTACGATGGGATATTTATAGGCTGCGAAGTCTATCAGAAATCAGGGGATGATTAAAGAAGTCTATTGATAAGATCACTAAACAAAAGCTTGAACTCCCTTTCACGTCTAACGTCATTATGCGCTATAAGTAGTAGTCTGATGATATGGGATTACGATGAAGCATTACTGTCTTTGTTGTTATAGTGGATAACATTGACAAGTAAATCAACTTTACAATCACTGTAGCCAATGTAATTAGAAATAAAGAAGAAAAAAACATCAACTTATGAGATAAAATGAATACAGAGTGAAAGTAATATATACGTATTGTTTTTATTGAATATTATTATATAGTTAGCTCATAAAAAATGAAGGTGCGATAAGGTATATTTTGCTTAAATAATGGGGAGCAATGGCTAGGCACTGTATTATATACTCTAGAATGTTGAAGCAGTCAATCTTGTATTGCTTGTCGATCCTCTCACTTGCACTTTTGCATTATGATTATGTCCCTCTTACTTCGCTTCTGTTCTGTTGGACACTTGTTAATTTCATATTTACTTATTGTTGTCTGTATAGTAGTATGACTATATCGATCTTCTGTTTTTATGCTCATTAGAGTTAAGGGTATAAAGTACATTTTTCCTTGAGAGCCTTGGTTTGGTAAGATATGTCCTGTAAGAAGTTGTAATTCGCAGGAAGACGCAGTGGATGATTGTGAGTAACAGGGAGTATTCGCTGATTTTGACTAGAGTCTTCTTGACTCTGAGGTATGCAGTATAGTTATTGATCGAGCTAGTAGTGGTTTAAGCGCAGAAAAGTGCAATTTGTCAGTCTTTATTTAACAGGTCGATCACTTCATTATGTTCATTCTTCGGAAAGTCTCTGATATAACGGATTAAGGAAGTGATTATTGATTGTATGGTTGTTGTAAGTAATTGAATTTTTTATAATAAATACCGAAGCTTGTTTACATTAGCGCATCGATGGAGCAACAGGTAACTGGACGGGCGAGATTCAAATAAATCCACCATCTTCAAATAGTGAACGAAATTAACATATGGATTAAGATTCTCGGACGAGATGAGAGTAGTTTAAGATGCGATTGGTTGTTTCTTGGCAGACGGGTACGAGGTTAGAACTGGCAGAAGAAGGTGAATAGCCATGTACACGTACATAAGTAGTTCAAGAACGACTCTGTAATTATATGTTTGTTATATTCTAATCTTGAATAGAAAATGTGAACATCATGATAAAGTTTCCACATCGTGGACTAGTACTAATAAGTGACCTCAATCATTGTTGTGCAGAGATGGAGAGTGTTGTTGTGATACTGAGGATTGCTATTATTTAGTAGTGTAATACGATTAGAAGTTTTGGGCAAGTTGACATAAACTGTAACGCGTATCATCATCACCTATAGATCTGTTTACAGAGTAAAAGAATATGTTATAAGGGGAATTGAATGAATTAGAAATACAGGGAATGTTATCTTCTGAATTCCTGTCTTAATTGATACGTAATTAGACTTGGCAAAATATGGCGTTGATAGTCAAAGTTCATAGGATTGAGTGGGTTCTGCATCGTATGAGGTTATTTGTTAGTTTTTCTATCATTTATATTTGCACTATGATTAGTCCAACTTAGAGGTGATATAGCAACATTCCGCTTATATTTAGGATGATCCAAATGAAAAGAGAAGATAAAAGAATTTAGGTTGGATGACGATGTTGATACGCATAGTAAGGATGTAGTGGTTGCTGCAACAACCTGTGATGGTAACAAAGAATACGGGAGGCAAGCAAAGTTCGACTTTGATGTTGTGCTAAATGAGGATAATAGGTGAGAGCATAATATAAGGAAAAAATAGGTACATATAAGGGTTCCGGTATGTGTATTAGTAGTAATCTATTATTTTGTTACCTCCATTTTAGTATAAATCGCAT
The DNA here is from genome assembly GCA_008642245.1 of Bassia scoparia. NCBI lineage: Eukaryota > Viridiplantae > Streptophyta > Magnoliopsida > Caryophyllales > Amaranthaceae > Bassia > Bassia scoparia. The sequence continues at coordinate 41,390 of SNQN01000729.1, forward strand.
TGCTCATGTGAGTGATGTGAAGCATTGTAAACTTATGTAAGTAAGCACGGGATACCAAGATGTGATAGTCCAATAAGCAATATTGGTTTAGTATATCAGTTATTGCGTTTTTAAGATGCCCTGGAAATTCTATTCAAACAGGAAATATTATAAAAAGAACTCTGTATTGAAACGGAGTGCTAAGTGGGCCTAGAGAAGTGATTTGCTTTGATGATGGGAGTAATTAATGCTGGTGTTATACTAGTATTTCTCTAATAGTGATTTAATGGGTGAGTAGGACAATTATTACTTCATCTCATTGTTAAAGCAACAAGGAATGAGGTGAGACGAGATCCAAAGTGGAAGGTACCAGCAGTGAGAGTATGCGGTATTGTATAACGATTTTTTGCTAGAGAAGACTTGAAGAAATGGATACAGAACAAAAATAGCTGTAATGGATAGTGTAGTACGAATGTCGCTTTTGAACTGATTCAAGTAGTATGATGGTCTTATCATGATGGGAATAATAACTGTATATTCTAGAATTGATTTTTTGTAGAAGAGAGGATGAAATTTTGTATTCAGTTCGAGGGAGTATGCCACGGACTTATAGAGAGGTGGAAATGGTGGTTTTACGAGGATCTTGTAGGGGTTAATTAAAAGAGTAGTAGGTTGTATATCTGTATGAACGCATTGCATAGTCGCGAACACACTTATACAGTTCTTATCATTATGATAAAATAACATAATATTTGAAAAACGCTTGATGCCGAAAAGTTAGACTGAGGTATATATTTATATCGCCTATGCAATGGATGTGTGTTGAATTAATAAAGCTGATTAATATAGTGTTATATATATTAGAGGTTATTATAATCAGTCCTACATAGTGTATATAATTTGATCTATTAGAATTAACTGATTATCAAGTTATTGCTATATAATATTTATGTGAAATGATAATGCATACATAAGATCAGTGTGCGTAGTTAGCTACTATAAAATTAAAGTTTTCAGGCAGAAATGTAACGGTTTTATATATATTCAGAGCGCTGTAGATAGGGTATGGAGGAATAGGTATATGCTCGCTGTACAGAGTCGTAGATTCTATATGTGCCATAATGCGATTTATTGAACAAATTTGTGCACCGCTTGTGTTTATTGCAATACGGGATCTGTCTAATACTTTGCGATAGGGTATTCAGCCATATTTGCAAGATGGGGGGACAGCTAAAGTTGCTGTAGCATTATTAGCTATTGATTGACATCAACTAGATTAATAGACTCGAACGCTGTAAGAATATGGTCTATGGTAGTTTTGACTGAGATAGAATTGAGAACGCTCTAACGTAAATCTGGTTGAATGTATGGCTACATTTGAAAAGGTCATGTAAGTGTAGACATATATATGAATGAGACGATTACAGTATGTGATGTGAATTAAAGTTTTTATTGACGTCAATGTGAGTGGAAATATATTATACCCGATCTTGATCTAGGAGAGAAAGAGTTGACATTTCAGCAAGGATTTGTTAGAAAAGGTATGATAACATGAAAAAAAGAAGCACAGGGATATTGTAGGAGAGAGTTAGAGTATGCCGACAAGTAAGACGAGTGTAGACTGATTGGATCGAGAGTGATACGAGTTCCATTCGTCAGAATGAAGAGTGGTCAGCTTTCAGTGCTACTCATAACAGATACGTCGATTTAGCTAGATGGTAGAAGAAGAACATAGGGTACTGGAATCAGGGAGTATGATTTGGTCTATCTCATATCTAAAAGCTTAAAAAAGATACATCTCATAAGGGAAGAAGGATCAAAAGGCTCATATATCGTAAGAACTCATTCTTCGGCATCCTTCAAGTCCGTGAACTAGCGAAGGGTGCGATAGGGTCAAAATTCATTGCTGCTCAGGCGTTATAAGGATCTCCTGTAATGGATTAATATTGTACTCATTAACTGGTCGATTCATGGAAGCCTGATATGAACGTGAATCAATACAAATTCTGTTCACATAGAATGCTACAAAGAGAAAGGCTGAGGTTAAGATCGAGACTCTTGGACGAAAACAAGATCAATAGAGTCAGAAAGAAAGGCAAAAGAAGAGTGATCAGAGTCGAGACGGCCAAGAGGGTTTCGGGTGCCGTAGGAATGAACTTGAAGCAGGAGCGGCGGGGAAGTAAACACCTCACTATAAGCAACCCTCAGTAAGTAAGAGGTGGATCAACGGCTCAGAGTAAGGAGGCGGAGTTTCGAGTAGTCCGCAGGCGGCTTTGGATACATCAGCATGCTGGTGATGGGACGAATCATGCGAGTGGACAAGGAGCTAGGATATCTGGAGATGACTTGCGTCCTCCATGACAATCCCATACTATCATGATTGATATCGGGCCTTACGAAGATTATGAAGGGTTAAGAAGGATGATGCATAGTCAGGAGAGAACTCTCGAGCGTGACCTGGAGACCCGAGTCGACGGAGGAATCGAAAAAGCGGTTGGATAGGACTGATTGCAAAAGAAATTGATTGCGCAGTAAAGCTGTTAATGGCGTAAGTATGAGAGCTTCAGACACAGGAAAAGGAGCATACCAGAAGGATTGCAGGTGACAGGAAATTGCTAAGGCGCAACTGAAGATCAATCAGACGAAAGTACCGATAGTGAACATCTTATGGTTAGGAGGTGAAGAAGTATAGAGAAAATGTACTATAACTTGGAGTGATAGACGGAACAGGCAGACATTACATCAGTGAGCTTAGCACTAAGTCATGGGTATGACTAGCGCGAGGAGAGATTCAGAGGTCCATATGGCGGTTTCAAGTCTGACGCGTCTCAAGTTCCGAAGCGCCAAAAAGCGTCTGAAATATCGTGTGTGAGGCTGAGCAGCGTTTCGACCGACATGCTTGAGAAGATGCAGCTGTCAGAACAGAAGCTACATAAGAAGGAACCACGCAGATTCCTTTCCAGCTACAAGTGTAATAAACTTGGAAGTACGATCTCTATGCTCTGATGAGGTTGAGGGTTAAGTTCATGTTTCCGCGAAGACGATGTAGCTCAAGGCTAAGG
>SNQN01000729.1:44455-109978 GCA_008642245.1 Bassia scoparia
TGGAAAATCTTGAATGAGGTAAACAATGCGTTGTGCGAGATCATTCTGCATGATTTATATGGTATCATAACGCACGTAGTAACAACGTTAATGCTTTGTATTTAAAGAAGATCAGACCATGTAAAAATTTGTATAAACATGACCTGTATTCTATTTGTTAATAACTTAATTTTCTTACTTTATTTCATTCATGGTGAGGATGGATTATATTTAATTTGGAAATATGTGGTACAACCGTTCAATATGGTTCAACATTGTTTGCCGATTGGTGTATGAGGGGGAAAGCCATAAAGGTTGATTCACCATAATATAATATGTATGCTAAGTATATTATCAGTCCGTGCTTACAAAAATTGATTGACCTTATCATTTTTTGCATTGGGTTTGATGGTGCTAGTAGTACTAGAACCTGTGCAAATGCTATACGCTGGGCATAACTCACTAGATAGTTAAGGGTAGGATAGTTAAGGTTACGATGACTGTCCTTTCTCTTACTTGCACTTTTTATTGTCGGTAGTTTCTTGTGTTAGTTAAAATTCTGTCTGCAATGGAAGTTTGTGGCTACATTTTATGACTTTGTACTTGTGATTAGTGTATTATTGATTGCATACAATCAAAAGGAAGAAGAACATTTTGGTTTCTCTCTCTTTGGCAATGCTGAGCAGTTCAAAGATGGTGGAACCGAAGGCAAAGACTCTACCGTCGACAACTGATCTTCTTCCTTGTTAACTTCATATTGTACTTTGATTATCTTATCCATTTGTCTGTAATGTTTGCTGAATATTTATTCTATCTCCCAAATTCTAATCTAAGTGATGTTTTCGCCCAGTCATAAGACTATCGAGTCACTTTAGCTTTAACATATTGAATAGATTTGTCCTTCATCGGGCTTTTTTTTACCAAATTGCCAATTCATCGATTCCTGAATTTTACAGGGAACGATTCGTCGCTGCTAAAAATTTCAAAGTCTCAAATAATCCTTGTCAATTCGATATCATAACCGTATGTATTGCCCCAAATTTTTATAAGCCACGAATCACCAAAATATGAATTAAACATTATGGAAAAATATCCAAGATTAAATGATTATAAGTATTGATTGACTTAAGACACTCAAGGGGTGTTAAGTCAATCAATCACATATTGATTGCCCTTAATCTTGGAGATTTTGCCTTTATTTCCTTCAAACATAATTCGTAGAATGATTAGTCATCTTATTGTCCTTTAATCATAAGCCAAACTATGTTTGTAAAATACACAACTCCTGTTTCGACGAGTTTATTTAGTCGAAAAGTTGTGTGTCGAAGCTTATGTTGCGATACAAAATGTGAATCAAAGAGAGAATGTGTATCTCTGTAAAATATACACCTTCAGATTCGTCTAACTTATTTTCAGTCGAGCCCTTTGATTTGTCGATTAAACTCAACGTTTGCAAAATACACATCTCCAAGTTCGACCATCATCAATTTCGGCGAATCATAATTAAGCTTTTTTAGACAACATATCCAAGTTTATTTGAACCTTAATATTGATTGCCTTAAGACCTTGTAGGGGTGTTAAGTCAATAAATCATACTAATTGCCCTTAAACTTGGGTATTTTGTCTTTAAATAGTCTTTCGACTGTTTCTTAGGTAAGGGGTATATGTTAAATGCCCAATAATAAGGGTCTTTCGACTGCTCTTTAGGAGAAAGACTTAAGTTAAATGCCCTATAATAAGGGTCTTTCGACTGTTCTTTAGGAGAAAGACTTAAGTTGAATGCCCTAGAATAAGGGTCTTTCGACTGTTTTTAGGAGAAAGACTTAAGTTTAATGCCCTAGAATAAGGTTCTTTCGACTGCTTTTTAGGAGAAAGACTTAAGTTAAATGCCCTAGAATAAGGGTCTTTCGACTGCTTTTTAGGAGAAAGACTTAAGTTAAATGCCCTAGAATAAGGGTCTTTCGACTGCTTTTTAGGAGAAAGACTTATGTTTAATGCCCTAGAATAAGGGTCTTTTGACTGCTTTTTAGGTGAAAGACTTATGTCATTTGCCCTAAATTGAGGGACTTTAAGCAAAATATTAGGAGAATCGCAAAACCACTTCAWTTAGAAGCTCAAAGCTTGGTTACATATTCAGAAACTTACATGTAAAACTTTTGAAGATTGTCAGTATTCSATGTTCTTGGTACTGGCTTGCCATCCATGGTATCGAGTTTGAAAGTGCCCCCTRGCAYAGCCTCAACAATCTTATATGGGCCTTCCCAGTTAGGGGTTAGCTTGCCATCCTCCTTGTATCTTCCAACAGACTCCATTTTTTGCAAAACCATGTCGCCCACCCTTAGAGTCCTTCTGCCTACCCTTTTGTTGTACTCACGAGACATACGTAGCTTGTAAAGTTGCTGTCGGAGCAGAGCATTGCCCCTTATCTCTGGTATTAAGTCTAAATTGTGGCGCAAGGCAGATCAATTGGATTCTTCATCATATAACATGACTCTAAGGGTTGGCTRATATATCTCAATCGGGAGAACCTCTTCCGACCCATAGACAAGCATGAAGGGGGTTTCGCCTGTTGAAACTTTGACTGTTGTGCGTATTGACCAAAGGACATTAAATAACTCTTCCGCCCATAGACACTTAGCATTGTCTAGCTTTTTCTTTATGCCCGAAACGATGGTCTTGTTAAAGGCTTCAACCTACCCATTGGCTTGGGGATGAGCAACCGAGGCAAAATGCCTTGCTATACCAACATCATCCAACCACTCTTTCAGCTTTGAACACTCAAATTGCTGTCTCTTATACACATCTAGATGTGTATAAGAGACCGAAAATAGCTGGTTCGAAGAGTCTTCTCGACAAGTGCTCTTGCCTCAATATGTGAGCCACAATATCCCTCGTGGTCATCAGCCAGTAGTTCTGCCCCTTTCTAAGGGGTCACACACTTCAACAATTGATGACTGTATGACTTCTTGTATAGGTGCCCATTCCAGAGAACAAACCAAGTGTCTCGAGCCTTGACATATTTCGCTTTTATCGGATCAGACGGAAGGGTACCATTCACCTTGTATACGACAATTGCATTCATCCATGTGTTGCTTCTGTCGATGAAGTTTGGTTCTTCTAAATCATCTATACTCTTTGATTGCTTTACTTCACAAAAAACGGTTCGAGGGGTGTTCCCCATAGCAAAAATAGCCAACTTCGAGAGAGCATCGGCCTGATTGTTCTCAGATCTAGGCACCTGAAGCAACAAAAAACTATCATATTCCTTGATCTCGGCCTTAACCATCTCCATATATTTTAGCATATTTGAATCTCTTGCCTCATATTCACCATTGACTTGACTGACGATCAATTGTGAATCTGACATTGCCTCGATTCGACGTGCCCCTGCAGCCTTGCACATCTTAATGCCTGCAATCAAAGCTTCATACTCGGCTTCGTTGTTGGTAGCWTGGAAGTTAAACTTSATGGAATATTCAAAGACATCACCCTCAYGAGAACYAAARCYAATGCCTGCCCCACAGCCATCTTGAGTAGCTGAACCATCGACKCAAAGCTTCCACACYTTGGGCACTCCCTTGGGTTGGGGAGGTTTAGTCAGCTCGACAATAAAATCAGCCAGAGCTTGCCCCTTGTTTGCCCTCCTTGGCTCATAGACTATGTCGAATCCATTTAGCCATATTGCCCATTTTAGCATTCTCCCAGATGACTCCAAACGAGTGAGAGAATCTTTGATCGGTTGATTAGTGTAAACTACTATTCGATGGGCAYCAAAATATGGTCGAAGCTTCTGACTTGCCTTAAGAAGCGCAAGTCCAAACTTCTKAGGTGTAGGGTATCGAATCTCAGCACTTTGCAAAACATGACTAATAAAATATACAGGCAATTGACCACCCTCCSTTTCGGCCACCAAAACMGCCGAAACAGCATGCTYCGACACAYCAAGATACATATAAAGAGTTTKCCCTAGTCGAGGGCTTACCAAACGAGTGAGGGTGTGAAGATGTTCTTTGATTTTGGTGAGAGCCTCTTCCGCTTTAGGAGTCCATCCCCATTCAAACTTAGTGTTTTTCTTGATTGCTTTGAAGAAAAGCTGGCATTTATCTCCTAACTTCGAGAGAAACCTGCCCAGCGRAGCCAAACAACCAGTCAACTTCTGGGCTTCTTTCACACTCCTAGGAGAGGACATGTCTAGCACCGCCTAAACTTTATRGGMGTTAGCTTCAATACCCCTKTCGTCGACCAGGTATCCTAAAAACTTACCTAAAGTGACACTTAATATGCATTTCTTAGGATTTAGCTTCATCTGGAAATGTCGAAGCGTCTCAAATGTCTCCTCAAATCTNCTTAGTGTTTTTCTTGATTGCTTTGAAGAAAAGCTGGCATTTATCTCCTAACTTCGAGAGAAACCTGCCCAGCGCAGCCAAACAACCAGTCAACTTCTGGGCTTCTTTCACACTCCTAGGAGAGGACATGTCTAGCACCGCCTAAACTTTATTGGTGTTAGCTTCAATACCCCTATCGTCGACCAGGTATCCTAAAAACTTACCTAAAGTGACACTTAATATGCATTTCTTAGGATTTAGCTTCATCTGGAAATGTCGAAGCGTCTCAAATGTCTCCTCAAATCTAAAGGGTGATCTTTAGCTAGTTTGCTCTTAATAATCATATCATCGATACATGCTTCGACGTTTCGTCCCAACTGTTTAAAGAACATTGCATTCACCAATCTTTGAAATGTCGTAGGGGTGTTTCGCAAGCCAAAAGGCATGACCTTATAGCAGTACAGACCATTGTCTGTCACAAATGCAGTCTTGTCTTGGTCCTCGACCTTCATTGGGATTTGATGAAACCCAGAAAATGCATCAACAAAACTCATTACTTGATGTCCAGTCGTCGAATCAACCAAGTTGTCAATTTTCGGAAGAGGGAAGGGATCTTTGGGACGAGACTTGTTTAGGTAAGTATAGTCGACACGCATCCGCCAAGTATCATTCGGCTTGGGGACCAAGACCACATTCGCCACCCATTCCGGGTATTGGAATTCCCTGATAAATCCAGCATCAAGTAATTTCTTCACCTCTTCGTCCGCTTCTTTACTTCGCACTGGACCTAGATTCCTCTTCTTCTGCTTCACGGGCTTGGTCGAAGGGTCGACTTGTAAAGCATGCTAAGCAATCAATGGCTCGATCCCAAGCATTTCTTCGACAGTGAAAGCGAAGACATCCTTAAACTCTAATAACAATTGCATGATTTCTTGACCAAGGGATAGATCAATTGATTGTCCAACTTTAACCGTCCTCTCCGGCTTAATTGGGTCAAGGACGTACTCTTTAGGTGCATCAACCGATTCGGGTTTGGAGGCAGCCTGGTATAGACCATGAACAGCCATAGCTTCTTGATGGACGCCGTGGACCATCATCACTTCCCAGACTTCCTTTTTTTTCTAAGCTGGTTGGACATCACATTCTTCCTTCTCATCCCCCCCAACAATAGGCTTGAGAGTGGTCAGGTAACACTCTCTAGCCGATTGTTGGTCCCCATGGATCGACCCGATCGTTTTGTTATCATCACAAACAAACTTAAGAAGCATAAGGTGCGTAACAATTACTGACTTGGACATATTGAGGGTTGGGCGTCCAATGATGATGTTATAAGCGGTGAGGCCCTTGACAACCAGGAACTTAACTCTGAAATGCCTGCATTCATTTCGGTTTCCAAGCCTCAATGGTAGGGTTACACAATCCCTACAGGGTGAATCACCCCTCCACCGAATCCTACGATTGGGTGGGTAGCTTTTACCAGATCATCATCATTGTACTTCAACTGGGTAAGACAATCCCAGCTTATTATATCAGAAGAGCTACCCGTGTCAACAAGGATTCCTCTTACCTTCATATTGGCCACTTTCATCTCCACCACTAATGGATCGTCGTGGGGCAGGCGTACAAAGCCTTTGTCCTTAGAACAAATTAGAACCTCTGGAAAGGTTTCCTCAGTCTAAGCGGGTGAATCTTCAGAGACCTTTAGACTTCTAAGATAGTCCTTAGTTCCTCTAATTGTCGGTCCCCTTGAGGATAGGCCTCCGGAGATCATATGGCACACCTCTATATCGGTGTCTCCATCTTGTCCCTTAGCTTCATCACCTTTGGCCTTCTTGATTTTCCTTTTGATTAGATGGGTCGGAATCTTACCCTCAGCTGTCAGTGCTTCCAACTTCTTTCTCAAGACATGACAGTTATTGGCAACATGTCCAATGTCTTGATGAAACTTGCAGTACTTGTTCTTATCGCGAATTGTTTTTCTGTTTTCATTGGAGACGGAACCTCGATCTCCACCTTGTCCTTCATCTCTTTGTATATCTGAAAAAGGTCCTTCCTAAAATCATACTTAGGACCCTCGTCTTCCCACTTCCGTTACTGATTTCTTGACCTGTCTATAGCCCAGGTCCCTTGCTTTAGTCGGTCCCCCCCACCCCACCCCACTCCACCTTTGCCCTGATTAGACTTGTGGGAGTTACCACTTGAGGGTTTGGGAGAGTAGCCCTGATGACTCTTATCCCGACGATCACTTCGAGAGACCGAACAAACTTCTTCAGCGTGAATGTGATCTTAAGCCTCTCGAAGGGCACTTTTTAGATCATTACATCCCTTCTTGTCAATATCGAACTTGAAATCCGAATCTTCGTGAAGCCCTTGAATAAAGCTATCAAAGACCACGTCTTGCGATAAGCTTGGGATTTGCAGAGCTTCGTGATTAAACCTCATAACATAACTTCGGAGTGATTCTCCATTTTTCTACTTGATTTGTGCCAAGTGAATGCTACACTTCTTCTCTTGATTGTTCGCCATAAAATGGTGTGAAAATATCATAGACAATTCAGTAAAGTTGATGATGGACCCGGAAGGTAGCCCGTTGAACCATTTCTGTGCAATGCCCGAAAGCGTTGCAGGGAAAAAACGACACCAAGTTGCATCATCAACTGGGGTAGTAAGCATTAGATCTTTATACATTGCTAGATGATCGTCTAGGTCTGTTGTCCCATCATATGGAGTTATAGTAGTAAACTTGATCTTTGGCTTTGGAGCCAAGGTGATCGAGGCGAAGAGAGGTGAATGTTGAGTGAGAGTTAAATTTCGAAGCCTTTCCACAGTGGAAGGCTGATGTGTTTCAAGGCCATTACCACCGTATCCTACTGGTACGTGGCCATGAGATAAAGGGTTGCCCCCAATGTCGAAACATTTCTTCTCTCCCCCCAAATGGGCATTATAGAGATTTAAGAGATCGGGATCTCTGATGCTTGGATGGGGGCTTTCCCTTTTGAAAACTGACAGGGTTGGATCCTCAATGACAGGAATCGATCCAGAGCCTGAGTACAACAGTCGATTGAGCTGTGTGGAAGCCTTCGCTTGCTTCTTGGCCTCCAATAACCATCGAACATCCATCTTCGAGTTGTTGGCCTTCTTGGCCTCAATGAGTTGTCGAACATCATGTGGTGCCAACTTGGCAACATGGGGGCTAGAGTGGGATTTTGCTGAATTGGAACGATGAGACTTTTCTTACATCTGAGATTTCTAGGGGTGGGGCATTCGTCGATATGGCCTGGACGAGGGATTAGCAGTAGGCTTGGCCAAAGACCGAGTCTTCTCGATATTTGAAGTCTTGTTGGCAGGAGTAGGCTGTTTAATCTCCATGGTTTTCATCTTGGGAATCGGCGGGGTACTTGCCCCTTCGATCGCCTGCTTACTCTTTCTCCTTTCTAACTCCCCTTTAGCTATCAGAATCTCCGATTGCTTGGTTTGAGCCTGCTGGAGATCTTGAACAAACTCACTTAGAGTTTTAACACTCTCTAAGAGCTTTCGCTCTCTAAGAGCTTTCGCTGAGTAGATAAGTGTGCTTCATATTCTCGCTTGGAGACATAGACTGTTGAATCGTCTACTAGGGTTTCTTCGTTTCCCCTATCCAGGTCCTCGTAATCGTCCACCTCATTGGTGACGATTGGAGGGTCTTGTCGAGTCTCTTCTTCCGCTGAAAAGCTGAACTCGAGTTGCTTCAATGTTGTTCTCGTGATCAGACATGACTAGACACCTCCCCACAGACGGCGCCAAATGTTATTACAAGAGTAACGTGTAGAATGAGCTGGATAGCTAGAGGGGTGAATAGGCTCTCCCTAGTCATGCCTGAACTGGAACGTTGAGAGGTTAAAGGACCGGTACGGCTCTCGCCTGACTAATATGGACTGATCGCTTGCCTGGAACTAGGCTTTGGACAAAGAAGTCTTCATCCAATGCTTGGCTTTCTACCTGAAGGACCTTCGACCAGAGAAGGATTGGACCAGAGGGGTCTCTTGTCTAGGAGAGGATTCGACGGTGAGAGGCTTTGTTCAACACCTGAAACAAAGGAGATAATCAATCGATTATCCCCCCTCCGATGCTTAAGTCAGCCAATGAAAAAAGGAGGAAAGAGAGTAAATGAAGTGAGGTAAGAGAATCTCCCTTTTGGTGAAAAGAATAAAGTGATGTGATTGATGTGAGGAATAAATGATGTGTGTTGGAAAAGGTGCAATTATTGGGGTATTTATAATGTTCCCAAAAGTTGCATCTCCCAACCACATAGTGACACGTGGCCCTAAGCCATAGGTCATGAATAGTGGGCTGGCCTAGTATTTGCCATATAAAGCCCATGATGATGTTTCTAGGGTTTCTCAATTCTAGGATTATTCCCTCATAAATGACTAACTAATGACCTAATAATGGTCAGTTACTTGAGGCCCAAGTTCTTTCCTGATTGACACTTGGCAAGATTGTAAGGAGTCCAAGTCATCCTTCTTTTAATCTCACATGGCGCATTTGAAGGTTGCCACGTCACCTCTTTTGAGGCCCACGTGGCATCCTACTGGGATGCCACATCATATTTCATCCAAATTTTGTCTAAATTGTTTAAACAAACAAACAAATTGTCTGAACTCTAAATTAATCTCAATTTTCCAATAATATTTCATCCAAAAGTCACTTAATTATGAATGACTCAAAAGAATGAAGAATTGTGAGAAGTAGGGAAGTGTAGACACCTGAAAATGTCTCCCCAAATGAGTAATCAATGATGAAGTATACCACATGTCGCAATTAATTCGAACTCGAAAAAACGCAATTGAACTCGTAATGAAGCTCGAAATATGTGAAGTCAAGTCACACTCGAAATTATGAGTCAAAGGTCAAAAACAAGGCAAAAATATTTTCTTTCGGTTTTCTCAATAATCTCAAAGGTTTTCAAACAAGTTACACTGGCGATTCTCATGCTTTTTGTTTCTCATCATGTTCGTCACATTTTTCTGAATCCGCCAGTATTTTTAAATTATTTTTCTGATTTTTCTATGATTTTCTATGAATTTTGCAATGTTTAAATACGCAGAATACGCAGAAAATACGTGAATAATTAGAAAATACGCGGAATGTTCTAGAATCATACTTTCTTGCGAAAGGAGGCGTCTAGAATAATCCGTAATCTTAGAAAATCGAGACGTATGGCAAAGAATTATTCCGAATCAAAATATTTCAGATTTTTTGGAAAAAATATATACGCAGAAGCCTGCGTATATACGCTCCTTGGAGCGTATATACGCAGGGTATTATACGCTGCCCTAGAGGAGCGTATATACGCTGAGGAGCAGCGTATATACGCTGCCCATGAGCGTATATACGCTGCCCCTCAGCGTATATACGCTCCTCTTCGAGCCTCCGCGCCTATAAATACGTGCCTTGCCTTAACCGTTGACACACGATTTCATACGATTTTCAATACGACTTCCGACTTCCAACTTCCAACTTCTAAGCATTCTCTCATTCACAAAACTCTCATTCACAAAACTCTTTCACAAATACACATAAACACGAGTCTTTTGCGTTCTTTCGATTCGTTTTGACAAGCGAAAACAAGGTTGAATTCTGAGATTACTCACCAATAATTCTCTTTCACTTTCTTTTAACTTGATTAATCATTATTACGAGTTTTGATCTAATTAATAAACATGTAGAAACCGACTTTTAATCGTTCCATGTAAATATGTAGGAATTTCAATGTTTTCATTGTTTTGTTTTTCTTTCTTTTGATTTCGTTTTCATTATTATTATTACTTGTCGAATACTAACGATTTCTTATTCTTGTATAGCGATTCAAGGCGAAAGATTCATTGCTCTCGTTTTTCATCATGAACTAACATTTGTTTTATTTGTCTTTATATAGCGATTCAAGGCGGAAGATTCGTTTCACTTCGTTTTACAAACTAACCTTTGTTTTGTTTGCATATTTAGGGTAAGATGAGTTTGTATATATATCTTGAAGTTCATATACTTCATATTGTCATTGTTGCATAATTTGTATATACTTTGCTAAACAAAGACCGGAAATTATGTGAATCACATTAAAGTCAGATAATTGTGGACAATCGGTTTTTAGGCACCGTTTTAACATGATTAATACAAAGTGGTCACAATTTCTAGGTTAGGTAGTCTCTTGTGCATAATAGAAACATACTCACTTAGTAATTTTTAGGGCTAGTGCGCTAATAAGGTTGCGAATATGTAAGTTGTGTGCATCCAATAAATCGTGTTTAATGGAATTACAATGAGACCGAGTAGAGGCCGCTACATGCGGGCGGATTGGGTTATTGATTCAATCCGTACCATGTCCCCGAACCCACGACTGGTTACTTGATTGGACGTGGGGCCATTGATTTGGCACCAACGTTTCGGGCGTCCGTGAATAACCTTTCTAGGCACGGTGGCGATTCCCCTTACTCGACAACACTACCCCAACGCACTCACGTGCGGGATCCGTGGCTCAAGCCCACGCAAAGCACCTCGATGTAGTACCAAGCCGCGCGCCCGCTATACGCTGAGGGCGCGGCCCACGTCCTACAGGAAGTATCATTAACAACTACTCGTAGTACACATGATCAAGTGTGTATACCATCCATGAGATACTTAAGCCTAAGCAACACCTTATTTCATCATCCATGAGATACTTACATGGCTTCCTGGTTCTGCTATTTCGCGATTCAAGTGTGTTTCCGATTCAAGTCATGGTACCGCCTTATCAAGTTATCAGTGATCTAAGGCAAGTTTATCAAGATCAATCTTGGTAAATCCCTAAAAACAAATTCAAATACTAGCTTAATGCTCGAGTCTTTTGCTAAACAATACAAGCCCGCTTCAATTCCCGTCGATCAAATCTACTTCAATTTCGACTTCATCAATCCTAATAATCTTGTTGTGAGATTCCCATAGTATATGTTGCACTTGTGACTCTCCCCTCGGTATGAGTAGTTTATAGAAAGGATAGCCTCGATCAGTCTTGAAACTATCATTTGCCTATTTAGAATCACTATTGGAACTAGTAGTCTAGTACAGATGATCGAGGAATGACTCGTCCATCGTAATTGGGATTTGTCGAAGTGCAATTAAGGCACGCTGTATGAGTTTATATTATTAGGGCAAGTAGTAAAAATATTAGTTAACTTCAAAAATATTAACAAGTAGTAAAAGGGCAAGAAAGGGTCGATCTCATGAGGAGATTGTTAACTTCCTAAACTCAAAATTCAATCTAATGTTAAGTAGAAATATACAATATATACAATATTTACGTTATTTACATATTTATGAATATGGGGGGTTTTACGAGGTTGTGATTAATTAATACTTAAACTAAATCTAAACTACTATTTACATGTTATGTCAAGCAAGTCGGATAATTTCCACTTAAACTTAGAACTTAATCATAATATTGAGTATAAATATTGAATCAAAGGTTGAGTAATAGATTAATTGTAGCGGTTTTCATAGCAATTCCACCCTATTCTTCCTTACTTTAAATTAGTATTGAACTAGGCCGACACTAATTCTAAACTAGACTCGTCATCGTAAATATGATCGCAACCCACAACGACTACATCTAGAAACATTATAAACTAGAAGAACATCATTAACCCTAATTAATTAACACATAGGTAATTAATAAAATTAGATCAATTTACACCCTAATATTAATTCAAACCATTCGCAGACCCAAATTAACATTAGTAGCTACTTTTATTATGCAATTTAAACTAGGCCAAATCACATAACTAGCAATTGATTATAATTCAAATATAATAAGATAGCAAATTATACTCGAACAATCATATGACAATAATAACAATGTAAAGTTGAATACTAAACAAACTTTATACTCAATAAATAACCCAATAATTATAATTAAATTCAAGTCTAAATAAGATTCAAGATCAAGTATTGATAATAATATAGAAATTCAAAGTAATATAAAAGAAGGGTGGAGAATATATCACTTATACTCGTACAAACATCGTCGTTCATACTCATGACTCCTTACTCCAATTGCACGACTAAGAACGCTTGATCGCTTTCCAAAACTCTCTTAATTCTAAAACCCTAAAACTCTGACTATACCGACATACTCTTATTTTTGGAAAGAACTAGGTATTATATACCCAAACAGAATTACAAATATATGAGCCGTGGAATCTATTTAATTTTCAAAATGTTGTGTGTGGCATTTACATTTGATGAGTTGGCTTTATTCTGGTTAATTTTTCATTTGTTGTTCACAACTCACGTGAGATTTGGTCACTTGGTTGCCAACTCATGTTGAACCAATTTCCTTAATAATCTTCATCTTTTTTTTATTTTTTCTTTTCTTCGTTTCTCTTCTCTTAATTTGTCAAGTCTCACAATTATCTTTTATTTTCCTAAAATAAAAACACACAACACATTATTAAGTATCAATTATTATAAAAGTAGCTATAAAATAATATCTAAAATAATAAAAGTTCTAATTTAATAAAATAACTAAGATAAGGCGATTATAAGACTAATATTAGGGACTAAAAATATAGCATATTACGCACTCATCAAATTCCCCCACACTTAGCCTTTGTTCGCCCTCGAACAACTAAATAAATCTAACCTATGAAAGCAATAAACCTAACTCATTGTCGTAGGAATCACGATTGCACTTAGCACGTGCAACAAGCCCTTTAAACCCCTAAGTTACCCTAGTGGACGAGTACGGTCTCGTGAAGGTTTTCAAATGGCATACCCACAAAGCCTTATTAAATTAAGGACAACGAAAATAACAATTTAATTAGCCAGCACTATATTACACCACCACTCCTCAAATATGAAACCAATATAATCAGAGCTCAGCAATAGGCTAAAACAATTTTTTATAGAAAAGAAGCTTTTAAAATTAATATAAAAACATTTTTGTTAAGTTAGCAAGTTATGAATACGAGGCACTTCAGTTGGAGTTGATTATTGTTTCAGTTGATTCCCCCTTACTTTCCCGTACATTAGCACTTAGTACCCGCACAAGGATCGTCCCTTTTCATATGACAATTCATCAATTGCCACCCATGGTCTCAAAGGAGTACTCGATACTTCGCCTTATTGCCTTTGCTTTTTCGGCTTTTTAATTTGTTCTTTCTTTGACTTTTTTTCTCTCTGTTTTTATGGTTCAATAATCTCACTTTTTGTGCATAAAATTTAAAAATAAAGACATATAAATTTTTTTCTGGACCATTTTTCACTCATAACAAAGTCAAGTAATTCTCCAGTAACCAAGAGCAGTGAAAAAGTTACCAAGAAAAGTAAGAGGTACTAGTTAGTTAGATTAAGAAAATAAAAGTCTCTCCTCCATACCTCGCATCTAAGCCAATGAAGATAGTGTGCTAGATCACACATAAGAATAGTCATTTTAAGGTTCAATTAATGTGTCGCAAGAGTTAAGCCATCACATTCACAACTTCAAAAACATTTTTTGTTAGTATTAATTTTCACATCAAAGTTTAAAACAAAGTTAGATTAGAGCCTATTATCAAAACATCTCATTAACTAGTAACTTCTCTAAGAGGTGACATGAATAATGCATAATATACCCTCAAATAGACAAATAATTAATCATTTAAGCTCATAGTTTTTTGAAAAATTTGGGCAACATCTCCCCATAAATTGGATATACCGGCAATTATTTGTCAAAATTTAAACCTATAATATATCAATTTCAACCAATATATCCATAACAATGTTACCAAACAACCCATTATAACAAATAACAACTAATTCACCAAATAATTACCAACTTTCCTCTCCCCCACACTTATAATTTACATTGTCCTCAATGGAAAGAAAGAAAGAAGGAATAGAAAGAAATGGTGACTTATCTGGTTATATGCATGTTATAGCGTCCTTACGACTGTTCATCTCAAAATGGACCGAAAGAACTGCAACAATACTGCTGAAATCTTACTGTCCGAACTCTTCCAAGTCTGAATTGTACTGGTCATCAAAGAATACTTTGTGAAACAATAGTACCTGTTAATATAGCATGTTTTAGCACAAACAGCCAGAGGGTAAAAAGGCTAATCATTGTCATTAAGTTATCCTAAAATAAAACATAACTTATAATTAAATAAACTAACTAAACAAAAAAGTAAATAAAGCAATTAAATCAATCTTGGGTTGCCTCCCAAGTAGCGCCTTTGGTTTAAGTCGTCAGCTCGACATTCTTCTCATGATTTATGGTTCCTCAAAAGCGATTGTCGCTACTCCCTTAACTTGCACTTGATCATAAAATGGCTTCAACCTATGATAATTAAATTTGAAAATTTTATTAGTATCCAAACTCTTGATCTTAACTGCACCATGAGAAAAAAACATTAGTGACGATAAAAGGGCCAAGCCATCTAGATTGAAGCTTTCCAGGAAATAATCGTAAACGAGCATTCAAGAACAAAACTTTTTGTCCAATTTCAAATGAATTCCTAGCTATCATCCTATCATGGAAGGCTTTAGTCTTTTCCTTATACAACTTTGCATTCTCATAAGATTCTCGCCTTAATTCCTCCAATTCAAGTAATTGCAATTTCCTCTCATTACCAGCCAAGTCATAGTCCATCCATTAGAGACTCTATTAGGGACAAGTTCTCCTTTATCGTTTTCTACTACTGTTATTCCAGTCTTTTTAGGTACTGCATGAATAGGACTCACCCATTGAGAATCAGAAATTGGATAAACTACCCCTGCATCTAACCATTTAAGAATTTCTTTTTTAACTACTTCCATCATTGCAAGATTTAATCTACGTTGAGCTTGCCTAACAGGTTTAGTTTCCTTCTCTAAGTAGATTCTATGCATGCATAAAGGTAGGGCTTATCCCTTTTATGTCACCTAAAGTCCATCCTATTGCCTCTTTATGTTCTTTAATCAAATTTAACAATTTTTCCTCTTGCAATTGAGATTTAACACCACAGAAATCAATTTCATTCATTCTTTTCACATCATTTCTAGTGCTATGTTGTTGAGTATTTTGAGCCATGTTAGAAATTAAAGTCCTAGCTTGAGTTGGTGTTTTATCAACTAAAGCACCACCACTAGCAGCATCAATCATACCTCTATCAGTAGGCAACAATCCCTCATAAAATATTGAATTAACAATTGATCACTTATTTGATGTTGTGGACATGAAGCACATAGTCTTTTAAAACATTCCCAATATTCATGAAGTGATTCGGAAGCATGTTGTGTAATTCTACATATTTCCTTCGTGATGGATCCAATACGACTTGCAGGAAAGAATTTTTCAAGAAAAGCTTTTTGTAAGACATTCCAAGTCGTAATAGAACCAGAAGAAAGAGTATATAACCAATCTTTAGCTAAATCATGCAAAGAAAATGGAAAAGCATGCAATCTAACATCATCTTGCTCAATACCTTCAGGTTTCATAGTAGAACAAACAACAACAAATTCTTTCAAGTGTCTATAAGGATCCTCACCTGCCTTCCCAGAGAATTTAGGAAGAAGATTAAGAAAACCTGAATTCATCTTTAATGGTTTTTCCAAATTAGGAAAAATAATGCATAGGGGCTCCTAGCTCCTTAAGTGTCCTCTCAGCAGCCATGAATGTGTATTTGATTGGCAGTGGATCTTCTAACTCAAGTTCAGGTTCGTCACTAAAGATGTGAAGTAACTGTTCTGGTTCTGCCTCGTTTAGAAAGCCCGCGTACGCTTTAATGCGCTCAAGTCTTGCTTGTGTATCGTACGCGTTCATGCACCTATAAACAAAACAAAAACTTATTAAATACTAGCTAAATATTTATAGTGTATAAATGTTAGTGTTTATATGCATGAGTATGTCGTGCTACTATCATTTGTAACTATGGTCATTATCATACTATCTCCTGTCTTCTAACATAGTAGTACGAGGCCTTCCTGAATATGTCTAAACTCCAATAAATCAAACATCAATTCTGTCGTGTACTTTTAAGAATTGCAAAAATATATTACCAAGAAACAAACTTTAAACTTGTCCTATTTACTTAACAAAAATAGAAAATTAAAAAGTAAATAATAGTTGGCGAGTAACTTGATTTATAGATTTGCATTCAAAATATACAATAGTTGTAGCTAACTAGTAACATGTATGCATATAATCTTAGTAATAAACGTTTAAACCAGCAGCATAACGAGCATTTCCTCTTATATATTATTACTAAGTCCACCGAATGGCACTGCACTTTATAAACACTATCAAGATCAAACATATATATATTTCTTATTAGCCAACTTAATAGGCATAAAATAAAATCACAAGTATAAGTCATCAAAAACAAAATTTTTGGAGGAAACATGCCATATACTTCGTAGTTGTTTTTATGCTGATTAGCAAAAGAAAATAGAACAAGATTATAGTTTGCAAAAAATTGGCCAAGAAACATGCAAAAAAAACTCATTATACTTTACTTACAAATATAGAACATAAATATATTTGAACTGATTATCATACTTATATGATCTGTTTTATCGAGTGTGGATAGCATATGGCATAATGATTGAGCAAAGAATTTAAAAGGTTATAAGATAGCTGATGACTTCTGCTACTATATTATAATGTAATCATGTCTTCATTTATAACTGGCTTAATTAGATTGTCAGGGGTTAAAAAAAATCGACATAACATTCCCACTACTAATTAACCAATTTGAGTAGGCGCAAAGAGCATAACTAGCAGCCATCATATTACTCGTATCAACAGAAGACTACAAACATACTTTTAATTTTCATGGAATAAAAACAATAATAATAATAAAAACGAAATAAATAAAACCATGTCGTCAAACAAACAAGACAGAGTATAATACGATAAACAAATAGAAATTGAGAAAAAAAAACACCACGAGACAGAGTATCTCACTGTACGTCAAAAAATTAAACTTTGAGCAAAAAGGTAACTTATAAAATTAAATCAATCTCCCCGGCAACGACGCCAAAATTTGATACGAGTCGTTTATCGTATTAAATCAATTATTTATAAAACCGATTTTAGTCCTTCAAAAATATTAACAAGTAGTAAAAGGGCAAGAAAGGGTCGATCCCATGAGGAGATTGTTAACTTCCTAAACTCAAAATTCAATCTAATGTTAAGTAGAAATATACAATATATACAATATTTACGCTATTTACATATTTACGAATATGGGGGATTTTACGAGGTTGTGATTAATTAATAGTTAAACTAACTCTAAACTACTATTTACATGTTATGTCAAGCAAGTCGGATAATTTCCACCATTAAACTTAGAACTTAATCATAATATTGAGTATAAATATTGAATCAAAGGTTGAGTAATAGATTAATAGTAGCGGTTTTCATAGCAATTCCACCATATTCTTCCTTACTTTAAATTAGTATTGAACTAGGCCGACACTAATTCTAAACTAGACTCGTCATCGTAAATATGATCGCAACCCACAACGACTACATCTAGAAACATTATAAGCTAGAAGAACATCATTAACCCTAATTAATTAACACATAGGTAATTAATAAAATTAGATCAATTTACACCCTAATATTAATTCAAACCATTCGCAGACCCAAATTAACATTAGTAGCTACTTTTATTATGCAATTTAAACTAGGCCAAATCACATAACTAGCAATTGATTATAATTCAAATATAATAAGATAGCAAATTATACTCGAACAATCATATGACAATAATAACAATGTAAAGTTGAATACTAAACAAACTTTATACTCAATAAATAACCCAATAATTATAATTAAATTCAAGTCTAAATAAGATTCAAGATCATAGTATTGATAACAATATAGAAATTCAAAGTAATACAAAAGAAGGGTGGAGAATATATCACTTATACTCGTACAAACGTCGTCGTTTATACTCACAACTCCTTACTCCAATTGCACGACTAAGAACGCTTGATCGCTTTCCAAAACTCTCTTGACTCTAAAACCCTTAAAAAACTGACTATACTGACATACTCTTATTTTCGGAAAGAACTATGTATTATATACCCAAACAGAATTAAAAATATATGAGCCGTGGGATCTATTCAATTTTCAAAATGTTGTGCGTGGCATTTGCATTTGATGAGTTGGCTTTATCCTTGTTATTTTTTCATTTGTTGCTCACAACTCACGTTAGATTTGGTCACTTGGTTGCCAACTCATGTTGAACCAATTTCCTTAATAATCTTCATCTTTTTTTTATTTTCTTTTCTTCGTTTATCTTCTCTTAATTTGTCAAGCCTCACCAATTATCTTTTATTTTCCTGAAAAAAAAACACACAACACATTATTAAGTATCAATTATTATAAAAGTAGCTATAAAATAAAATAATGATATAAAATAATATCTAAAATAATAAAAGTTCTAATCTAATAAAATACCTAAGATAAGGCGATTATAAGACTAATCTTAGGGACTAAAAATATAGCATACTACGCACTCATCACTTGTTTTTAGATATTCAGTTGCAACGTCGACAATCAAAAATCATCTTCTCGAAACAAAGTTCATTTGATGGAGTCAAATGATGCAGACCTTGTCGTAGTAAACGCCTTGGTAATTGGAGCAACCACCATCGAAGAAAAGTTTGCTGATATGAAGGAACAAGTTCTAAAACTTGTCAAGGAAAGCAAAGAAAAGGAAGCACAAATCAAACACCAAGGCAAACAAATTGACAAGCTAACAAGAAGACCTGAGAAAATGCCAATTGGTGAGCCATTCAAGAATGGTGAAAGCGAAAGTGAAGATGATGTTCAAGAATCAAGCGCGAGTTCAAAGACGAAGCAAAGTAAAAGGAGTCAAAAATCCTTGGAGACCTTTCAAATCCTTTCACCATTCAACTACTCCAAGTCATGATATCAAACACCGTCAAACAACAACTTGGTAAAGGTTTGGGCAAAAATGACCACTACACCAAACCTTATACAAAAAGAATTGAATCGTTGCAAATGCCTAATGGCTATCAACCTCCCAAGTTCATGCAATTTGATGGAAAAGGTAATCCAAAGCAACATGTTGCACACTTTGTTAAAACATGCAACAATGCTGGTACCGAAGGGGACCTTCTAGTGAAGCAATTTGTCCGCACACCCAAAGGTGTTGCATTTGATTGGTACACAGACTTATCTCTTGGATCCATTGACAATTGGGCGCAAATGGAAAAATCCTTCTTGAATCACTTCTACAACACTCGTCACACGGTGAGCATGATCGAATTGTCAAACACCAATCAATTGAAGGGCGAATCGGTTGTGGATTACATCAATCGATGGCGAACATTGAGCCTTCAATGCAAAGATCACTTGTGTGAAGATTCAACTGTAGAGATGTGCATCCAAGGTATGCATTGGAACTTGGTCTACATCTTACACGGAATAAAGCCAAAAACATTTCAAGACTTGGCAACTCACGCTCATGAAATGGAGAATGCAATTGCCAATCATGAAGGTCAATCTGATTAGTCGTCTACACCGAGGGAAGATCGCGACTTGAACCTGAAAAAAAAACAAATCAAAACTCAACAAAAATAAGACACTCCTAAGCAAGAGTATAAAAGGCACAACCAAATTCAAAATACTTCTCAGCAAGAGTATAAACTGCATGACAAAATCAAAGTACTCCTCAGCGAGAGTATAAATTGCATGACAAAATCAAAGTACTCCTCAACGAGAGTATAAATTGCATGACAAAATCAAAGTACTCCTCGACAAGAGTTTAAACTACATGACAAAATCAAAGTACTCCTCAGCAAGAGTATAAACAGCATGACAAAATCAAAGTACTGTTCAACAAGAGTATAAATTGCATTCCCAATTAAGAAAAAAATGTCTCCTAAGCAAGTGTCTAAACTGCAATTAAACTCAAACAAATTATACCTTGAGCTACGTTTGGCTTGATCCAAATAAGCACATCTCAAATACTTTTTTGGTACGTAGGCATCTTGAATTTCATTTGAGTGTAGCCATATAAAAAACTAAAACTTATTGGGGGCATCAGAGTATGAAGATTACTTCGTCTCGTCTTCACAAAACTACATTTATGAGTGATGAAACACATTTGTCATCATTTGTTCAAAGTTCGACGGAGAAAGCTCTCAAGCACCGTCATTCACAATGGAATTTTGAATGTTGAGAAAATGAAAATGAAAAATTACATCATTTCATATTAGTTTCTAAATACACTACAAAAAGGAGTATGACTTAGATCACATTAAGACGCTCATAAGTTATGCTCATCTCGGCCTTTCACATAATACCAAAAAGCACCTTTCACGTTCAAAATCATAAGATTAATTAGTACTTAATCTATGCAAATGAGCATTAAAATATTAAATCTAGGAAGGAAATGATGAGCACTCAAAATTTCGACAAATTCACAAGTACATAAAACACACTAACTAACAAAGTAATGAGACTTTTCAAAAACGTTTATAAACCACAAGCTAAGAACATGAATAATCAGCTCACAAGAAACATTTCACAATTTCACATAACTTATCCCTAAATAATTATGATATAGTACAAGAAAAGAAAAATGTGTAGACCTGATAATCAACCTCACCACTCGTCGGAGAATTATTATTCACCTCATCCTATTCCAATCAAAATCTCAAAGCTACAATGATACACATGTACTTTCCTCTAGTAACTTAGGTATGAGTAAAAGAAGAAAAAGAAAAAAAAGAGTAATAAAACTAAGCATGAAGGTAAGAATGTTGACCTGTATTTGATTTTAGTGCATAAGACCACCAAATTTTAAGCATCCAAAAAATGAAAGGGGTGGAATAAAGCAATCTTGTATTGCTTAAAGACTAGGAAATTTAGGAAAGCTTTCACCGTAATAAGTAGTTGTTCCAACGATAAGAGCAACAATTGCACCTTGAACTATTACACGAGCTCTCATCAGTCTCTGACCCAATGAGATTTGCCTTGCATAAAACTTATTAAACAAGCTGTAAGAACTCCTTACATTAATGCATCTAAAAAGCTCAAGTATAAAATCTAGTTAGTCATCAACAAACAAAACATGCACTCCATAATCTATCAATCACRGAATTAGGATACAAGAGTATAAATATGTCGTTTGAAACATAACACATGACTTATTTTCATTAGGAAAAGTATATAGCTAGACTTGTTCARTGTTGAAGAGCTTATTAAAACATAACATAAAATAGTTCCACATACAATAGATCRAGCTAAAACACAACCAAATAGAGTAGATACCTTGCAATATAGTCTCAAATGTTTAATGAGGCCATGATAATGCTTGGTAGTGCAAAATTAAATAGCCTTCTTCCATCCTCCCCTTCAAATTTATAATAAATTTCATACCTTACGTGAAACAAGYAAAAATAATGTTTGTCAGGGTACACAAATTACCATTTGTGAGACTATTCACATTGATAATATCATGGCAAAAGGAAAAGGACTGCATTTGCTCTTGCCACTTTACCAACTTTGCATACTTCTCAAGTTCTCAGTATGACTTTCAATAATAGAATAATAGTATGACTTTACTTTTTTTATCTATATATTATTAAAATGATTGAATAAAATTTCTTGTCACCGATCGACCTCTTTGTCTTTCTCCTTCAACCCACATGAACTCAAAATGCTAACACAGACACCACCACCACCACCCTCCATCATGCCAACTATACAAGAACCGCCACCCCCTGGCTCAAAATCAACACCATAGGTCAAGGACGTCTGTATGGTCCACATTCGAACCTTCCTCTAACCACAGTCACTCTAACGCAACATGCCATCAATTCTACCGCTGATGACCATGCGATCCTCAACCGCAACCATTTGGCAGGAGCAGACAAGACTCAGCCCAAACAAACCACCGAGCAAACCTCAACGAGGCATTCTGATGAACTTCTCCCGCATATGGGCGACTTCTTTTCTCCCTCAAAGTTTTTTTTTTCCTCTTGAAATTGAAGTATACCTTTAAAAAGTGAAACGTCTCACTATGGGCAATATATGTTCAACAAGATATCTAATCACGCAGCCATGACTCCCTGAGCAATAGAGAGTTTAATGAGAATCAGAAAGGAGAAGGGATATTGAGGTGAATGAGAAGGAGAGTGAAGAGGTAAAATCATTTTTTAGCACAAACTAAAATAAAGAAGAGAAAAAAGGTCGGTAAAATCATCTTTGTTGGAGTCGAATCTAATAGAGTGAGGGGGATGGAATTTGTATTTTGAGGTAACTTAAGTGACTTTTTTGGCAGAATTAAAAGAAACTTAACTAAGAAAACAGAGAACAGAGATTTTCAAAACACCAGACTCTCAAGATAAACGTCAAGAGAGGAAAAATGTGGCTGTTGCAACCAAGATTTCGTCTTTATTAATAATAGGATCAAACACATAATTACAATCTAAGAGCCTCGTTCTCAGTTCAATAGAACTTCTTGACCCTTGGCAACCAACCCCTCTGTTGGTCACACAGCTCTATTTTTCGATTTCAATGAAATCCTGCCGCCTCCTCGGCTATATGACTTTCTTTCACAACCCTGGTTTTAATCAATAGATCAAAGCACTTTTAACAACTCATTAAACTTAAGGAAACTTCTTGGCACTTGTGGTATAAAATGAGAATAAAGCTTCCTAATTTCTTTGTTGTCTGCGGATGTTAGTTTTACTGAAGTAGGACAGTATCTTATAACGACGAAGTGAGAATTGTAAGCGTGGAAAGCCAATGTGGTACAGGTAAATCCACTCAATCACACTACATCTAATTTTGTAGGAGTAGTGGCTTAGTGGCAACTTGACTACCAAGTCACAAAACACAATTCAATTCTATCAGTTTATATCACGTTGAAGCTCCAATTCTCTCAATTAGTTAGCTTGATGACAAGTGCAAATTCACACCAACGTCTTTTCAACATAAACTCCTTAAATCTAGGATTTAATTTTTCTTTTAAAAAACCGATAAAGAGTTTTATTTTAAAGATAAACATTTATATAAAGATAATATACATGATAGTTTTAAGAATAAAACAACCAGAAAGACAATTCTTAACAGTTATACAAAAAAGATTTTATTTATAAGTATTTACGACTAGGTTTTATTTCTGTTTACAAACCACCAAATATATCTTTTAACAATTTAATTCCACAAACGCGGATATATATACTCAGGTAATTCTATAGGTATTGATCAATATCATACTGGCATGAGAGGGCTATACACATAAAAATCTTAAAATTGGGGGCAAAACCTAAGGAACTATTTGTATGAAGTCTAATTTTAAAAAGTCTCTGACAGCATATTATTTTAGGGCAATTCTGGCCAAGGGACCTCGGAGGTCTTCCCTTGAGGTGAGGCTTCTCCTTGGGCTCTGTTTAATGCATCCAAGAGATCCCGAGGAAGACTCGTCTTCTCTCCTTAGGGTAATATATCATCATTCCTTTAGTATAGACATTTGGGGATTCATTAAAACTGAAAATCGCAACACTTATCAAACACGATACATTAAAGCTAACACTTATGGTTTGAGTACCTTCTCGGGTTGATCATTGTGTGCATTTTCTCAAAAGTTCATAGGGTCAACAGATCTTCTTTGTGATTGGAAGAGTGATAATTTAACAATTTTTCCTAAAACGAAATAATTGAGCCGAAAGTATGTAAGCTGAAATTGGGTTGAAACGAATTGAAACAAAAAATAGAACCAAAAGAACAAGGGCTAAAGGTGGACATGTAAACAAGAATTAAAAAATTATTAAAAAAATAAACAAAAAGACACAGAAGTGCAATTTTTTCACATTAAATTTCATTCTCTACCTTGCTCTCCTTTAGTAGTTTTAGACAACATATAACACTATCTCGATCTTACATTTGTCAAGTGGGGTCACTCGAAGCACACTACTGAAAGCTCAAAATAAGTCTGGACATTTTATATACGATTTAGAGATTGTGTTTTCTGTTTAAAATTAACTAATGCACTCATATAAACAATATTAATTGAGCGTGTGGTTAAAGCTAACTTTCCTATATCAGAATACTGAGAGATCTAATTTTCTACCTACTCCTTTTTTGGTATGTCCCCACTTCGGGTTTTGTGGTTATTGAGGGCAATGATGTATTGGGTAGTGATTAGATGAGTAGTTGGGTCATTTAAATAAAGTTATGTGAAGACCCATTAGATTGAGAGATTAGTAGAAAGGTTGGGATCCTCAAAAATAGAAGTATATGGATATTATAATGTATAAATTTATTGTGATTCTCATGTCTTGAAAAAGAAAAAAAATCAAAGTGGGAATTGGAACAACTAATTCTATAATTTCCTAAATAGAGTAAATTTTGAGACATCTAATAATAAACACAAGAAGATACATTATACGCACTTAGTTATTATAGAAATATACAGTTAATTCTAAGTTAAATCTCGAATTCCTCTTCCCCGGAAAGAGAGTATTGTCAAGAGCAAACATATTGAATAATCATACTATCACCTAATGAAACACATTAGACTTCGTTGACCTGTGTTTTTCTTGTGAGGCTTATCATTACATACTAACATGAACATGCTCACATCCATTCCATTATCTTATATACCCAAACAAACTCTTTTGCAAAGTGCAAACCATCATTAAAAATTCAGCTCTCATTGCAGCCAATTCAATAACGCCAAACAGAGTCGGCATAATCAATAAAAATGAACAGTTGCCCTTCGAATTATCAAAACGGTAGTCAGAATATCATTTTCAGCAGTATCAGGCTAAATGATTACTAAACACGAAAATGAATGTGATGACTAAATAACAAAAATACAGTTAGATAGCCTACATCAATCTCACAGACTCACTACAATACACTACAGTCATTAGATCCTTATCGCTTTGTCAAATGGCAAAACAAAAACAAAAACAAAAAAAATGAGTGTGCTTCTGCAAGTGGACAAGATAAAAAAAATCATACCCATTTTTCCTGAACTGTGCAGGCCTAAAGAAGATTATTAGAATGGCCCAGTTGCAATCTTATACCTACCAGACAGCTTCCTTAAAATGTGCAGGCATACAGAAGAGTTACAGCAATGAGTTCAGACAATTTCCCCTCCGGCTCCAGTACACATTTTCCGACTGAATTATTTCTGTCAGGCAAATTGTATTCTTCATTATTTAAGTGTTCTATGCAGCTGATAAAAGCATATCCATTCCTCCAGATCACTACTACCTGTGTCTTCGAAATCCTCCCTTTGATTCTTGGAGGAACTATCAGGTAACTGATTCTCTACTCTCTTTATTGGATTTCTCTTCTATATCTTCATAAAACTTTTGACTTTACGTATGGCTTTAATCCCGACATCACATTTTGGGCAAACCAATCACAACATCAGGAATTGATTACGAGGGGAGTTCATACAATAGGTATGGTATGCATGATCACATCCATCAACCATCACAACATGTTATCATATCTTTATCAGCATAACAAAACCTGCAAAGACAAGAAGGGCAATACCATACGTGGACCATATGTTTTGAATCTCTTGTTTGTCAGGCACCTAATATGAAGTACTTGTAGTCGCATGCACTATTTCACACACCCGAAACTCTTCACCATTGTTTCAATAGGCTCCCACATATTTGCAAGGCAATTTTTTGTGTCCTTTTGAACACTTGAACCCAGTCTCTATGAACCATCCAAACTCCCTTCTCTCATCAGGGGTTGCTACAGACATCGGATCAGCATCACACTACATTAAAATCAACAATTTGCAATTAATCTTCCATACACAATACACAATCTTCATGAGGAGATCCTTTGCCACTAGCAGAGCAACTGGCACAATACACTCTTCAGCGGAATTTCCTTGACCGGCTTGATGCAGGAAACATGGACATTCCTCTCACTGAATCACACACAAAGACAACTTCTCTTCATCGGACCTCTCTCCACACTGTCTACACGTGCAAACACAGAAGCATCTGGTTCTTCCTGCTTGACTCGCAAATCAATTCCAGGGTGCGTAGCTGTTGAATAATGTAATGGCAGAGGATAGATAAGAAACAATTGAACTGACAAAGGAACCTTCCAGAAATATCAGGAAGTCGTTGACTGTGGCAGATCAATCTCTATTAATCAAGTAGCAACATCAACACAAAAGGCAACAGTCTGAAAGGCTCCCTTAACAAAATATATTATGAGCCCAAATTACCACAATAACTCTCTTTAATGAAGATTAAAATAATACAGTAAAAACTTCTTCTGTTTCTTTTTAATGGCAACAATTCATTTAGACACATTTGAAGAAAAGATTCAAGGGTGTGAGCAAGCAAATAATTAGTAATCTATAATCCACTCTTACATGCATTAACTCTTTCAAGGAGCATTATTAACCCAAAATCAAAAAGTCTCAGAAGGACCATTAACCAAGGGAATCAAAACATCAACAGTCTACTAAGATAAAAGGCCATAACACGAAAGATGACTTTTTTTCTACAAAAAAACTGCTATGAGTTGAAACACAGTCCACAGATGCAGCATTACCCAAGGAATCAAAGCTTAAACTTTTAAGTATAATATTTAAAGGTAATGCAAAAAAAAAAAGTTGAAACTTCACTTTAAAATACTCAGTTTAAAAGTTCTTGGAAACAGGAATAAATACTTACAGCTAACGAGGCAACCACTTTCCCATTCATCTCCAATAGCATTCTTTCCCATTACGGGTCCACTGTTTTTGGAGGAAACACTTCCTAAATAGTGTTTTTTTCCATCAACTTTGCATTACCATTTGTCTACTTTGTTAAGGGTGGAAAAACAATTTCCTGAAAGGTGGTAAATTGTCTTATGAAGTGCAAGACTAGCATTCTTTCCCATTATGGCTCCAATTGTTTTGGAGGAAAACACCTTCTTAGTTACTGTTTTTCCATCATCTTTGCATTATCATTTGTCTGTTTTGTTAAGGGGTGGAAAAACAATTTTTCTCAAAGGTGATAAATTGTTTTATAAAGTGCAACAATTTTCCTTTCGTAAGAAGGTATGGCACATTTTGCTCTTTACTCCTTCCTTCTCTCTTTGTTCTCTCATCCTTCCACCACACCTTTTTACTCCCACTTTCTTTTTCTACTATGTTTCCCTTTATAACAAACAAAGAAAGAATATTGAAATCAATTTTTCCACTAAAAATCGTTTTCATGGAAATAAATTCATGAAAAATATTTCCAATCAAAAAAACGGAACCTACATACTCCTTTGCTCCATGAAGATGTCGCCATAATAACTATCTATGTGTTTTCCCAATGCATGTTTTGGTATCGTTTATAACTTATAAATGTTATATTGTAAAATTTATACTCCATCCGTAACGAAATAAATTCAACAATTGCCTTTTTTGGGTGTAAAAAAATTGCAACAAAGTGTACACTTTTCCTATTTTGATAAGTGGTCATTACAAAACTAATTGAAAAAATGGTCCCAATTTGCATATCAATTTTTTTTGTTCTTTCTCTACCAATAGTTCATTATCCGCCTCCTTTTTTTTAGGACCACCTTACTAATTCTTTTCCTAATCTACTATTAGCTTATTTCCCAACATAATACAAAAAAGTACGTTTGTTGAATTTATTATGTTACGGAGGGAGTAATAATTGAATATTAATAATCTACTCATTAATGCGAATCAAACAAAATCCCACAAGACTATATTTATTCTTATACATTGAAAGTTATTTACAAAATTCTCTTCACTTATAAATAGTGAAAAACAACATCTTCAAGGAACGGAGGGAGTAGAACAAATTTGTTTCTCTTATTGACTCTCATGGTAGGACACAAAGAGAAGGAAAAGAGCAGAACTATGTAAAGGAAGTGTTAAGATCTTAGAATAATATTTGTTGACAGCAAATAAGCATTCAATGACACTCTCAGACAAAAACAAATGAAATAAAACATCCCATTCTAATATGGACTACACTCTTCAGTTTTTCACAACACCATTATGGTAAAGGAACAACAGATTGCCCTAATACAATGAGGTGAAAAGGAAACTTGGACATTTGGAAGCATGCAAAATGGAGCACGTAATTAGGGGTACATAAAGGCAGAGAGGTGTGTGTTGGTTGGTTTGGGGGGGGGTCATCTTTCTCAAATCGGAGTTACATTGGAGTAGAGCTTACACTCACGAAAACCAACTGTATTCAACCCTCACTCCCCCTAATTCCCTGAAGTGAGAAAGCTACAGAAAATGTACAGGCACGCAGTGCAWAAAGTCTTCTAGCAATAAAGGTTTGTCAAGAAACCTAGTTTAATATTTTTTCGCTAAACACCAGCCATTAATGCTAAGCATCTACAGTACAGGAATTCTATTGTGAAAAAACGACTCTCAAAAGTTCACGGTCACAAAATGATCCTAGCTTAAGATATCATAGATTAAACCTAACTAACCTTCATACACTCTTTAGTCTATACTTACCTTTTTGTTGATAATAACACAACAATCATTAATTTTCTGCTTTACTTTTTGCATTTCTGCATTTCCTATGAGTAAAAGAGTTGTGCTTCTCTGTTTCTAAATTCTCATGCTACCAAGGCAAGCAAAAATCACAATTGCAATTATCTACATCAAACTCAATCTAACATGTATACAACAGTCAGTGTCCCAGCTCATATAGTTAAACTAACAAGTGCAGACATTGAATTATGATATTAAAATTGCTTACCTCATGTTTTTTGTTGCAGGAGGAATCAAGTACTGCACCTCCTGCCTGTCAAACAAAAAATATATTGAAAGGGATAAGAAATACATCTGGGAAAAGATAAAACAAAAGAGATCAAATAATACAAGAATACCAAATATAACTTCGCACCAAGTCATGACAAAAGGCTCTTGAAAGTTGTAACATATTGTTTGAAAGAGAAACCATRTCCTCTGCAATTGAACAAAGTTTTCTCCATATCTGCAGACAAATGAAAGGCATGACATTAATTAGCAAAATTAATAAATACAATGAACMAATTAATTAAGCTAAATAAATAAATAAATGAAAGACATGAAATGACATGACATTTAACCTTGTTGACTGTTCTAGGCATAACACAGATAAAATAACAATGCACTGCTACCTCAATACCTCAGTGGTGGCAACCCTACTGAAAGCCACAGTTTCTAACATATAAACCCACTTAGTTTAATATGAAAACAACATATCAAACACACATGATATTCGATCATTAGATTATTTCAAATTGATGAAAATCACTACATATACATGTAACAAAACATTGAATCAGGGTGGTCACTCACACCACATAAACAAAATAAACAATTCCAAGTCATCAAACCCCCTTACTTATATGTATGATTTCTCATGGAAACCCAAGTTCAAAAAAAGGAGGAAGAAAGAGGAGGGGTAAATTGAAGCTCCATTCAAATTTCTTGCAAAAGATAAAACATTCCGGGTTCATGCGAGCACTATTACACTTTGTTCGAATAGCAACACAGAAGGGAAAGAAACAGAAAAGGAAAGGGAAGGTAAAGCTTCACATTCCCTCCAAATCTCTCTGATTTTGGAGGGATAGTGGAGAGGGGGGAAGGGGAAGTGAATCCCTCCCTACACCTACCGAACTTTGCCTAATCTCTCGTCCAAACAAAAGAACATGTTCCCCTCCTCCCTTCTATCCCTTTCATATGTGAATCATTACACTTCATGATAGTCACTCACATCACAAGCAACAAAACGTAAAAATCCAGATTTAGTTCTCCAATCCCTTCGTTTTATAATTATCCCTGAACACCCCCAAATAAATGAAAAGAAAAGAAACAAGGAGAGTTGCATGAAACTCCATTCAAATGTTCTGCAAGACCAATAATATTCCAGGTACATGCAAGTATAAGCCACCAAATATAAACAAATAGTCTAACATCTCTTTTTATAAGCTAAAGTACAAAGAAAAACTATATTGATTCACAAGAGGATCYTTAGATCTAAATAATGTTGGAGAAGAAAAAGACAGGACTGAAGTCAAGTTTTCTTCTCTCATAGTCTTAGTTTTAAAAGGCGCGCCTAGGCGCAAGGCACTTCAAGGCWCTGAGTCTTGGGCTTTTTTAAGGRGAGGCGCAAGTACCCCTAGAAGGCGCTAAAAAGGCGCGCCTTTTTGGGCTTTTCCTTGAGGCGCAACCGCGCAAGGCGCACAAAAGGCGCGCTTCTTGGGGGTGAGGCACGCTGCCAGGCTTTTTAAAGAGCAAATGTTCATTTTTTATTAAAAATCAAATACTTGTACAAGCCCAGCAATAGAATATCACGTGATTAACAATAAAGGAAGAGAGAAAATYATAAAAGTAAAAGAAGAAAGAAAGTGATCGACAATTTCTGGAAGAAAAATAAAGGAATGCAGAGAAAAGCAAACCCCAGATGCTGGCCTCCTGCTGCTGTCAGTCTGCCACCATGAGTTCACCACCACCACAAGGTCAGTATCTGCTCATCTTTCTTTTCTTTTCTTCTCTTTTCTTCTCTTTTCTTCTTTCCTTCTCATCTTTTTTCCTTCGGTTTTATTTTCTTCAAAAGTTTAATTTTTTAAAAGTATATTTAACTACAATAAAAAGTTGTTTTGTTTAAACAGAGATTAATGACTGATTTTTTATTTATTTATGGTGTTAGATACTGATGATTAAATGGAGGAGGACATTGGTGGAGATGAAGACGAGAAAGATTATAATGATGGCGATGAGTGTGATTTGGAGCAGTATTGTTCCAGTACCTCAAGTAGGCCAAAATATATGCTTGGAAAACCATGTTTGCTTTTCTCTTCCGCTTTATTTTCATCATGTCACTTCCTAGCAATTTCTTAATATGAACTATGCTTTGTTATGTCATTTATAATATAACTATAACAATGCTTTGTTCTAATTTTGAAAAATGAAAGTTCTGACAAAACTTAGTGTGCCTCACCTCCCAAAGGCGCGCGCCTTAGCCTTGAGCCTTGCGCCTAGGCTCCAAGGACATAGTGCGCCTCGGTGCGCCTTGTGCCTTTTAAAACTAAGCTCATAGTAGAAGCAATAAATATAACCACAATGAAATGCAAAATTAAAAAAGCCTAACCTATCCTCGTAAAGAAAAAAAGGGATGCTACATAACTGATCTCGGTAGATCTGAAATTATTTTTTAAAATTAAAATCACAATAATAAAGAGTTATGTATACTGTTTAAAAATGTTCAACAACTATATACTCATTGGTCAACACAACCCAAAGGATTTTTCATTAACCTTGTACTCCCTCCAGATGGTAAGAACTGTGTATACTGTTTAAAAATGTTTAACAACAGTATACTCATTCCCACTTACAGTGAGTGTTTTAAGTGTATACAGAGGGCAGGATGGACAGACCCCAACCATAATATAACAAGATTCAGTAAACTCGATTTAGTATCCATTGTGCGGAATAGGGAAACTTTAACGTCGGTTTGGAGTAAGAACTAGCACAAAGGTTGAACATTACAACAATTGTCTCCTGGAAGCTAGAAGGGGTAGATATTATAAAACAAATTTCAACATTGTACCTCTTCTATAGAAAGTAGAGGCAATAAGATTCATTACTGAAAACAAAGCAAAAAAAAGCAATGTTCCTGAAATAGACAATTTGACAAAAGCAGGGAATAAAGTACCTGTTGAATATCTGATACGAACAGCATAGGTTTATGTTCATATGCACCCTCTTTTATCCTTGTATGTATAAGACCAAAGTCCAACACTTTCTCAATTTTCAGCCCATGAAAATTTTCAGAAAGCAACTTGCACAATGAAGCAAACTTTCCTGACATCACAAGTCTAAAGAACGCCAGTTCACACTGTCTAGAAACACTCGTGTGACCTGATTCACTTGAAGCTCCATTAGAGATTACATCTAAAAATCCTTTAGCCACAGTTGAAGATCCATTATTCATCCCAGTTCTCTGCATGTGTGCATGACCATCACAAAGGTCAATTGTTATAATTCAGAAGGAAAAGAATTTGGCATGAAAAAGGTAAAACAAAGCTAGCAGCAACTACCCAGACCATCACATAATATCACCCCTACGCCTGTCATGATTTATGTTACTTGGACTCAGATACACCCATGTCTAACACGGGGATACACCCCTGTATCCGACTAGGCTATTCTGTGAAAAGTTTTCCATGATTTTGGCTCAAAATGAAGTGTCAAAGTGTCCCAAAAATGTCCAATTTATTGAAGTGACATGAAGTGTCAGAGGTCATGAGACTCTTATCTACAGTATAATTCTATATACATATATTTATGGAAAGAAAACATGAACGGAAATACAAAGCCAGCAACGCAAACTAACCACTAAGAAAAGAAGTTTAAGATTTACCTTAGACATGTGTATAGGATTACTTCGAAGCGCCACTCTGATGCAATCTGGTATTCCACCACCTCCACCTTCTGTAGGGCACAATGAATGGCATATACTTTCCAAAGCATTTCTCCAGTGTTGGTAAGATCCGTCATCTGAACCATTCAGAAGAGAATGACAATTTATCTTCGGATCACAGACTTGCTCACAAGAATTTTTTGGTAAACCTATGTCCACTAATTCTTTTACCATCTGCGCAGAAACCAAATAAAGAAAATATGTAGTAGTAAGAGGCATATGGACCAAGCTATATGATATTAATACATAATATCAATGTACAACTAATTAAGCCAGGTTAATTCCATCAACAAATTTAAATAAATTAAATAAATTATAATAGGTTGCAATTGATAGCAGTGAAAAAATTGTCACATTTAATAACATGAAGCAAAATGATAATTTTGTGGGAGTAGTCCCTACTCAACAACGGGCACCACTTTCCAGAATCAAGTGTGGTGATAAGTATGCAAGGGTTGTTGGGTCGTCGCCCCAAAGCAACGCGCCACATTGCCCAAGCATGTGCAACGTACTTGCTAATACTCAAAGATTAATTAGATGATTTGTTTAATTAATTTACTAACTCTCTTTGATTACTAGCCGAATATTTGGATACWAACAGAGACTTTCGAGAGGTCTCAAACTCTCCCAAGAACTACAATCACCAAAATAACATAATAATCACTACTACAAGAGTTAGACTAATATATTACATTAATTTCCRAAAGAGGATACTCTGTCTTTTCCCTTTTCTCACTAACTCTTGGCTGCAAGTGTGCTGCCTTGACAGTAACTTTTAGGTCTGAGGTTTGCCTTCTGCATCTTTGTCACCCACTTTGTTGGGCTCAGCTTTTCTGATTTTGTCTCCTCTCCTCTGATAAGTAATTAAGCCCCTTGGATGTATTACAGCATGATGTCAAATGAGCAAGGACTTGTAGGGGGTGCAAGGGAGTGTGGGAAGAAGGGTTACGCAGTTGGTTTGCAAGTTGGTTCTAGCAATGTGGGGTCTCGTACCAAAAATAGCAGAAGTGGTGAAGGTANATCTCAATTCTACAGTTTATATCCGTTGAAGCTCCTATTTTCTCTCAATTAGTTAGCTTGATGATCAAGCAAATTCACACACGTCTTTCAACTAAACTCCTTAAATCTAGGATTTAATTTTTCTTTTAAAAACCGAATAAAGAGTTTATATTTTAAAGATAAAACATTTATATCAAAGATAATATAACATATAGTTTTTAAGAAATAAAAAGCCAGAAAACAATTCTTAACAGTTTATAAAAAAAGATTTTATTTATAAAGTATTTACAAGATACCTAGGTTTTATTTTCTGTTTACAAACCACCAAATTATATCCTTTAACAATTTAATTCACAAACTCATATTATATCTTCTTTATTCTATGAGCTTATATTTCATARCATACTGCCAAGCTATACAATAAATCTAAAATTGCAAAACKCTAGATCTATTGTACCAAATATCTCGAATATTATTTTAGGCAATTCTGCCAAGGAACTCGAGTCTTCCCTTGAGGTGAGCTTCTTCCTTGAGCTCTGTTTAATGCATCCAAGAGACCCGAGAACTTCTTCCTTCTCCTAAGAATATCATCATTCCTTTAATTAAGACATCTTGAATCATTAAAACCTGAAATCGCAACACTTAGCACACATATTAGATAAACACTTATGAGTTTGCCTTTGTTGATTTGTTGTGTCATTCATCAAAATTCATAGGGTTCAACAATTTTTGTGTGATTTGAAGAGTGATAATTTACAATTTTTCCTAACAACTAAAATATTGAAGCCCGAAAGATTAAGCTGAAATTGGTTGAACGAAATTGAACAAAAAATGAAACCAAAAAGAACAAGGCCTAAAGGTGGGACATTAAAATAAAATTAAAAAATTATTAAAAAAAATAAACAAAAAACAAGAATGTGCAATTTTTTCCTAAATTTCATTCTCTCTTGCCTCTCCTTTAGTAGTTTAGCAACATAAACACTATCAGATCTACATGTTGTAAAGTGGGGTCACTCGACCCCACTTGAAACTCAAAATAGTGGAATTTTTATTATAGATTTTAGAGATTTGTTTTTCTTTTTAAATTAACTAATGACCTCATATAAACATATTAAATTGAGAGTGTGGTTAAAGCTAACTTTCCTATATCAGGAGATACTGAGATCTATTTTCATCTCCGTTTTTTTGGATGTCCCACTTTGGGTTTTGTGGTTTTTGGGGCAAAATATTGGTGTAAGTGATTAGATGAGTAGTTGGGTAATTTAATAAAGTATGTGAAACCCATAGATGAGAGATGTAGAGAGAGAGGTTGTGGATCCCAAAAAAATAGAAAGTATATGGATATTATATGATAATTTATTGTGATTCTCATGTCTTGAAAAAGAAAAAAAAAATCAAAGTGGGACAACTAATTCCAAATTTCCTAAAATAAAAATTGAGACATCTAATAAAAAACGAAGGAAATACATTTATACGCATTAGTTATTATAGCAAATCAGTTAATTTTAAGTTAAATCTCAATTCCTCTTCCACCGTGAAAAGAGTATTGTCAAGAGCAAACATATTGAATAATCATAATCACCTAAGGAAAACACATTAGACTTCGTTGACCTTGTTTTTCTTGAGGCTACATTACATATCTACATGACAGCCACATCCATTTCATTACTTAAACCCAAAACCAACTCTTTGCAAAGTGCAAACACATCATTAAAAATCTASCTCTCATTGCAGCCAATTCAATAACGCCAATACAAGAGTCGGCAAATATCAATAAAAATGAACAGCTTGCCCTTTCTAATTATCAAAAGGTGTCAGAATATCTTTTACAGCAGCTATCGGCTAAATATTAATACACGAAAATGATGTGATACAAATTACAAAAAATGACAGTTAGATAGCCTACATCAATCTCACAGACTCACACTAATACACTACAGTCATTAGATCCTTATCGCTCTTGTCAAATGGCAAAACAAAAACAAAAACAAAAAAAAATGAGTGTGCTTCTGCAAGTGACCAGTAAAAAAAATATACAACCCATTTTTCCTSAACTGTGCAGGCCTAAAGAAGATTATTAGATCGGCCAGTTGCAATCCCTTAATCCTACAAGACAGCTTCCTAAAATGTGCAGGCATACAGAAGGATTTACAGCAATGAAGTTCAGACAATTTCCCCTCCGGCTCCAGTACCATTTTCGACTGAATTATTTCTGTCAGGCACAATTGTATCTTCATTATTAAGTGTTCTAGCAGCTGATAAAAGCATATCCATTCCTCCAGATCCACTACCTGTGTCTTCGAAATCCTCCTTTGATTTCTTGGAGGAACTATCAGTAACCTGATTCTCTACACTCTTTATTGGATTCTCTTCTATATCTTCATAAAACTTTTTGACTTTACGTATGGCTTTAATCCCGACATCACATTTTGGGCAAAACCAATCACCATCAGGAACTGATGTACGAGGGGGGTTCATACAATAGGTATGGTATGCATGATCACATCCATCACACATCACAACATGGTTATCATCTTTATCAGTAAGACAAAACCTGCAAAGACAAGAAGGGCAATACCATCGTGGACCATATGTTTTGAACTCCTTGTTTGTCAGGCACCTAATATGATAGTACTTGTAGTCGCATGCACTATGTTCACACACCCGAAACTCTTCACCATGTTTCAATAGGCTCCCACATACTTTGCAAGGCAATTTTTTGGTTCCTTTGAACACTTGAACCCCAGTCTCTATGACACCATCCAAACTCCCTTCTTCTTCATCAGGGGT
Source organism: Bassia scoparia (assembly GCA_008642245.1). NCBI lineage: Eukaryota > Viridiplantae > Streptophyta > Magnoliopsida > Caryophyllales > Amaranthaceae > Bassia > Bassia scoparia. The sequence continues at coordinate 80,992 of SNQN01000729.1, forward strand.
TGCTACAGACATCGGATCAGCATCAACTACATTAAAATCACAATTTGCAATTAATCTCTCACATACAACACAATCTTCATGAGGAGATCCTTTGCCACTAGCAGAGCAACTGGCACAATACCAACTCTTCAGCGGAATTTCCTTGACCGCAGGCTTGATGCAGGAAACATGGAACATTCCTTCACATGAATCACACACAAGACAATCTCTTCCATCGGACCTCTCTCCACACTGTCTACACGTGCAAAACACAGAAGCATCTGGTTCTTCCTGCTTGACTCGCAAATCACATTCCAGGGTGCGTAGCTGTTGAATAATGTAATGGCAGAGGAATAGATAAGAAACAATTGAACTGACAAAGGAACCTTCCAGAAATATCAGGAAGGTCGTTGACTGTGGCAGATCAATCTCTATTAATCATAGCAACATCAACCACAAAGGCAAAACAGTCTGAAAGGCTCCCTTACAACAATATATTATGAGCCAAATTACCACAAATACTCTCCTTTAATGAAAGAGTTAAAAAATACAGTAAAAAACTTCTTCTGTTTCTTTTTAATGGCAACAARTCATTTAGCACACATTTTGAAGAAAAAGATTCAAGGGTGTGAGCAAGCAAATAATTAGTAATCTATAATCTCACTCTTACATGCATTAAACTCTTTCAAGGAGCATTATTAACCCAAAAATCAAAAAAGTCTACAGAAGGACCATTATAACCAAGGAATCAAAACATCAACAGTCTACTAAGATAAAGGCCATAACACGAAGATGACCTTTCTTACAAACAAACTGCTATGAGTTGAACACACAGTCCACAATGCAGCATTACCAAGGAATCAAAGCTTAAACTTTAATGTATAAATATAAAGGTAAGCACAAAAAAAAAAAGTTGCAAACTTCACTTAAAATAGTCAGTTTAAAAGTTTTCTTGAAAAGATAAATTACTTACAGCTAACGAGGCAACCACTTTTCCATTACATCTCCAATGCATCTTCCCATTAGGGTCCACTGTTTTGGAGGAAACACTTCCCTAATAGTGTTTCCATCACTTTGCATTACCATTTGGGTCTACTTTGTTAGGGTGGAAAACAATTTCCTGAAAGGTGGTAAATTGGTCTTATGAGTGCAAGACTGGCATTCTTTCCATTATGGTCCAATTGTTTTGAGGAAAACACCTTCTTAGTTACTGTTTTTCCATCCATCTTTGCATTATCATTTGTGTGTTGATAGGGGTGCGAAAACAATTTCTCAAAGGTGATAAATTGTTTATAAAGTGCAAACCATTTTCTTTCGTAGAAGTATGGCACATTTTGCTCTTTATCCTTCTTCTCTCTTTGTTCTCTCATCCTTCCACCCACCCTTTACTCCCATTTCTTTTTCACTATGTTTTCCCTTTTATAACCAAACAACAAGAAGAATATTGTAAAAATCAGTAACATCTTCACAAAACTTTTCATTGACTAATTTCGCATTGAAATATAAGAATATTCCACTCCAATTAATAGATAACTCACTCAACACATACGACCAAAACTCCTACATACTCCCTTTGCTCCATGAAAGATTGCGCCACCATATAACCCGTCTTATTACGATGCCTTTCTCCAATGTCGTTTTGTATCTCCTTTTCAACTAATTTACTTCTTAATAGATCGGATTATCCGTTAAAGTTAAAAAAATAATCAACAATATATCCAATCCTATCCGTGTCCAACCAAGCACTCAAAACTTCACAATTGCCCGATTGGGTCGCTAACGAAACTCAAATTGCAAACCAGCTGTGTATCACTTTTCCTATCTTTTAGAGTAAGTTGTCTACAAGAATCATAATTGTAGAGTAACAGCCAAATGGCGAGCTTCCCGAATTGGTATTAAATTCATTTGTGTGCCTATATTAAACACGTAACCATTCTCTTTCTCTCCGTCCATTTTTTAGAACAACCCTCCTTGCACCCATACTATTTCTTCACAGCAAATCTTCACTTAATTAGTTAACTCCCCAACAAGAGACTAACAAGATCCTTACATCGCGCTTTATGCCTAAATATGTCAAATTTTTATCTGTATACGGCGACAATGCCGTATACCCATTGCCAATATTATTAATGTCTAGCTCATTAATGCGAATATAACAAAAAACTACGAGTCACAAAGCCCTATCCTATCTTTCTATCATTCTCACATTATTAAAAGTCCCTTTAACAGATAAAGTTCTTTACATTCGAACTATAGATAATATAGCGAACATACTTAGACTCTTTCACAGCGGAACGGAGGGACTAGCAACAAATTTGTCCTTCCCTACTTACCTTATTGACTCTGTCAGCGCGTAGTTACAAACACAAAGAGTAGAAGCAAGAGCAGACACCATATATGATAGAAGCGATAATCGATATCTCAAGATGTGATTAGTAAGTATATATATTATCGACAATTAAAAATAAGAGACACTATCAAACATGGACACTTCAGACAACAAAGGACAGCAAATGAACTCAAAAATTTCGGCCTTGTTCTGCCTGAGGATCTTACACTCTTTCAGTCCTATATTCAAGTAGACTTACCCACAATGCATGCACAGAAACCAACAGATTGCCCTTAATAAGCAAGTGAGGTGGAAACTGAGGCACCAGTTATAGGAAAGACAATGCCAAAAAATGGAGCCGGAAATTTTAGGCTGTGGTACTAAAAGTTAGAAGAATGCGATGTATGTTGGCTTAGGTTTGGGGGGTCATCTTCTTCAATCGGAGTTAGACATTATGGAGTAGAAACTATGCAACATCACGAAAACAACATGTATTCTCCCCCTCGAGCTCCCCAATTCCCTGTAAGATAGAGAAAGCACAGAAATTACGCACGGCAGTGCATAAAGTCTTCTGCAATAAGGAATATGTCAAGAACTAGTCTAAGCAGATTTTCCCTAACACAAAGCTTACATTGAATGACGTAATCAGTGCGTACAAAACAGAGATTATTACCTGATAGGTAAAATAAGACAACGACTCTTCTAAAATCACGTCACAAAGATACTCTTAAGATATCATAGATTGAGCCTAAACTAAAAACCTTCTACACTCATTTATCGTATACTTACCTTTTATAGTTAGCAGATAACTCACACAAAAACAATCATTAATTATGTGCTTGTCATCTATATGTATCGCATTTAGCGACGTCGTTCCATGGCAGTAACAATAGAGAGTGTTGTGCTTCTCTGCGTTATCTAAAATCTCTAGCCATACCACAGCGAAGCCAAAGAGGAAAATTCACAATTAGTCCAAACTACTCGTAGCGATCAGAACTCACAAGTCTCAATGTACTCAAACATCAAGATGTCCAAGCTACATAATCAGTAACAGCTAAAAAAGAATCATGTAAGCTTGATTGATGATGATAAGTCAACTAATATGTCTCACCTCATGTTTGACTTATGTGCACGAGAAGCGAAATTCTAAGTACTCCCACCTCCTGCCTTGATCAAAGACAAAAAACAATAATAATTTGAAAAGGAGTAAGACAAATACGAGATCTGCGGAAAAGATAGAAACAAAGAGAGTCAATGACATACAGAGAATATCCAAGTATAACTTCGCACCGAAGTCAGACGATGCACGCAGAGCGGGTCTCTTGAAAGGCGGTTGTAAGGGCAGATCACTTAGAGTATAGAAAAGAGAGACCAGTTGCGCGATCTTGCATAATTTACAAATTTTCTCCAATCAATCCGCAGTGAAATGAAGGCATGACATCTAGATTAGCAAAACGTAAGTAAAATACAACGAAATAGAACGAAATTGAGATATAGCGCATAGATTAAAACTCTGGAAAGACGAGGAAATAGAGCTCTGCTTGACTGTATCAGACGCATAGACACTACGTAAGAATAAACAAGGTGCGACTGCGAGCCGTGAAAACTTCAGTATTGTGCCAATCCTGCCCTCCAACTCGCGAACTTGTATAAAATCTCCAGTTCTTAACATTAAAGATCACCACTTAGTTAAAGTATGAAGAAGCATAGACATTATCCAACATCCACCCATCTATTCGCTCGTTCACTCTCAGATTATTGTCTACGAGTGGATTGCAAGATACTACCTACTACTCAAGTAAGTAGATAAGCACAGAGCACGAGCAGGGCAACCTTCACGGGTGGGTCATCTCACAGCACATGCTGAAAGACTGACGATCACTCACAACCAATATCTCAAAGTTACTTAAGTCGTAAAAGACCCCCGGTATTGGTTATGCTATGACATATGTCTCGAATGAACTACACACGCCGGCGACGCAGTGGTCAAAAGAGAACAAGCTACACAAGCCAGAGATACAGAGAGCGTGGGTAAACCGATATGTAGTATGAAGAGTTGCCTCAGTTCAAATGGGTTGCGACCGCGTGCAATTATGATAAAAACATTCCGTTCATTGCGGCATTGCGAGCGTCAGAAGGACATCGATTGATCCCGATACTATGCAAATCTATCACCATTGGAGATTAAGTAAACAGATAGGAGGATAAAGATTAATAGGTAAAGTCCATCTCCCGCCCATCCTATTACATAATCTTGCTCGTTCTGGCTATACCGTGTCTAGTGGAGAGAAGAAAGTGGGGAAACGCACGCAAGCGTTTGATATGCCTGCCTAGCTCCACGAACCTACCGAACTTTAGCACAACTAAAGAATCTTCGGCCAAACAAAAGAAGACCTGGTTCCCTCCTCGCTCTGTTCGTATCCCTTTCGATATTGTGAATAAAATAATCCATCGCCCAGAACCCGTTAGAAAAGACTCTCCTCGAGTAACAAAACACTCACCACCAATCACGACAGGAGACAAGAAAAAACTAGAGAGAGAGGCACGTAACCAACCTCATCGACAAGATATATAGTATCTATTCCAAGTAGCCACTGGCTGCGATTGTGATGAATCTATTCCCTGAACACCCCCAAATAAATGAAAGAAAAGAAACAGGGAAGTGCGAGCTGAAACTCCATTCAAATGTTCTGCAAGACCAATAATATTCCAGGTACATGCAAGTATAAGCCACCAATATAAACAATAGTCTAACATCTCTTTTTATAAGCTAAAGTACAAAGAAAAACTATATTGATTCACAAGAGGATCAATTAGATCTAAATAATGTTGAGAAGAAAAAAACAGGACTGAATCAATTTTCTTCTCTCAAATCTTATTTAAAAAGGCGCGCCTACGCAAGGCACTTCAGGCACGAATCTTGGCTTTTTAAGGCGAGGCGGCAAAGTACCCCCTAAAGGCGGCTAAAAAGGCGCGCCTTTTTGGCTTTTCCTTGAGGCGCACCGCGCAAGGCGCACAAAAGCGCGCCTTTTGGGGTGAGGCACGCTGCCAGGCTTTTTAAGAGCAAATGTTCATTTTTTATTAAAATCAAATACTTGTACAAGCCAGCATAGGAATATCACGTGATTAACAAATAAGGAAGAGAGAAAATTGATAAAAAAAAGATGTCGACAATTCTGGAGAAAATATAAGGAATGCAGAGAAAAGCAACCCCAGATGCTGGCCTCCTGCTGCTGTCAGTCTGCCACCATGAGTTCACCACCACCACAAGGTCAGTACTGCTCATCTTTTTTTCTTTTCTTCTCTTTTCTTTCTCTTTCTTCTTTCCTTCTCATCTTTTTTTCCTTCGGTTTTATTTTCTTCTTTTAAAAGTATATTACTACATAAAAAGTTGTTTTTTTAAACATAGATATGATGATTTTTTATTTATTTATGGAGATACGATGATTAAATTATGGTGGAGATGAAGACGAGAAAGATTATAATGATGGGATGAGTGTGTATTTGGAGCAGTATTTCTAGTACCTCAAGTAGGCATGATGCTTGAAAACATGTTTGCTTTTTTCTCCGCTGTTATTTTTCATTTACAGACTTCCTAAGTCTAGATTGTACTTTTATGAGTGTTAACAGTACTTTTCCAATACAAGTGAAATCTCATTGGTCAACTTCTATAATATCTGATACATATGCATATGCTTATCTTTTTGTCTAAAAGAAAAAAGTTGACAAAAACTTAGTGTGCCTCACTCCCAAAAGGCCGCGCCGCTTAGCCTTGAGCCCTTGCGCCTAGGCTCCAAGGAACATTAGTGCGCTGTCTGTGCGCCTTGTGCCTTTTAAAACTAAGCTCATAGTAGAAGCAATAAATATAACCACAATGAAATGCAAAATTAAAAAGCCTAACCTATCCTCGTAAAGAAAAAAGGGATGCTACATAACTGATCTCGGTAGATCTGAAATTATTTTTTAAAATTAAAATCACAATAAAAAGAGTTATGTATACTGTTTAAAATGTTCAACAACATATACTCATTGGTCAACACAACCCAAGGATTTTTCATTAACCTTGTACTCCCTCCAGTGGTAAGAACTGTGTATACTGTTTAAAAATGTTTAACAACAGTATACTCATTCCCACTTACAGTGAGTGTTTTAAGTGTATACAGAGGGCAGGATGGACAGACCCCAACCATATATAAACAAGATTCAGTAAACTCGATTTAGTATCCATTGTGCGGAATAGGGAAACTTTAACGTCGGTTTGGAGTAAGAACTAGCACAAAGGTTGAACATTACAACAATTGTCTCCTGGAAGCTAGAAGGGGTAGATATTATAAAACAAATTTCAACATTGTACCTCTTCTATAGAAAGTAGAGGCAATAAGATTCATTACTGAAACAACGAAAAAAAAGCAATGTTCCTGAATAGACAATGACAAAAGCAGGAATAAAGTACCTGTTGAATATCTGATACGAACAGCATAGGTTTATGTTCATATGCACCCTCTTTTATCCTTGTATGTATAAGACCAAAGTCCAACACTTTCTCAATTTTCAGCCCATGAAAATTTTCAGAAAGCAACTTGCACAATGAAGCAAACTTTCCTGACATCACAAGTCTAAAGAACGCCAGTTCACACTGTCTAGAAACACTCGTGTGACCTGATTCACCTTGAAGCTCCATTAGAGATTACATCTAAAATCCTTTAGCCACAGTTGAGATCCATTATTCATCCCAGTGTTCTCTGCATGTGTGGCATGACCTCACACAAGGTCAATTGTTTATAATTCAGAAGGAAAAGAATTTGGCATGAAAAAGGTAAAACAAAGCTGCAGCAACTACCCAGCATCCATACATATATTCACCCTACGCCTGTCATGATTTATGTTACTTGGACTCAGATACACCCATGTCTAACACGGGGATACACCCTGTATCCGACTAGGCTATTTCTGTGAAAGTTTTCCATGATTTTGGCTCAAAATGAAGTGTCAAAGTGTCCAAAAATGTCCAATTTATTGAAGTGACATGAAGTGTCAGAGGTCATGAGACTCTTATCTACAGTATAATTCTATATACATATATTTATGAGAAGAAAACATGAACGGAAATACAAAGCCAGCAACGCAAACTAACCACTAAGAAAAGAAGTTTAAGATTTACCTTAGACATGTGTATAGGATTACTTCGAAGCGCCACTCTGATGCAATCTGGTATTCCACCACCTCCACCTTCTGTAGGGCACAATGAATGGCATATACTTTCCAAAGCATTTCTCCAGTGTTGGTAAGATCCGTCATCTGAACCATTCAGAAGAGAATGACAATTTATCTTCGGATCACAGACTTGCTCACAAGAATTTTTTGGTAAACCTATGTCCACTAATTCTTTTACCATCTGCGCAGAAACCAAATAAAGAAAATATGTAGTAGTAAGAGGCATATGGACCAAGCTATATGATATTAATACATAATATCAATGTACAACTAATTAAGCCAGGTTAATTCCATCAACAAATTTAAATAAATTAAATAAATTATAATAGGTTGCAATTGATAGCAGTGAAAAAATTGTCACATTAATAACATGAAGCAAATGATAATTTTGTGGGAGTAGTCCCTACTCAACAACGGGCACCACTTTCCAGAATCAAGTGTGGTGATAAGTATGCAAGGGTTGTTGGGTCTCGCGCAGCCAACAACAGCGCCACATTGCCCAAGCATGTGCAACGTACTTGCTAATACTCAAAGATTAATTAGATGATTTGTTTAATAATTTACTAACTCTCTTTGATTACTAGCCGAATATTTGGATACAACAGAGACTTTCGAGAGGTCTCAAACTCTCCAAGAACTACAATCACCAAAATAACATAATAATCACTACTACAAGAGTTAGACTAATATATTACATTAATTTCCTAAAGAGGATACTCTGTCTTTTCCCTTTTCTCACTAACTCTTGGCTGCAAGTGTGCTGCCTTGACAGTAACTTTTAGGTCTGAGGTTTGCCTTCTGCATCTTTGTCACCCACTTTGTTGGGCTCAGCTTTTCTGATTTTGTCTCCTCTCCTCTGATAAGTAATTAAGCCCCTTGGATGTTACAGCATGATGTCAAATGAGCAAGGACTTGTAGGGGGTGCAAGGGAGTGTGGGAAGAAGGGTTACGCAGTTGGTTTGCAAGTTGGTTCTAGCAATGTGGGGTCTCGTACCAAAAATAGCAGAAGTGGTGAAGGTAGTTAGGTGCTCAAAGAGACAAAGTGGATGCTTGATTTTGGCATGGGGGGGGGGGGGGGGGGGGGGGGGCATGTTCGCATGTACATAGGTTTTGGAGATAGACTTGGGAATGAAGGAGTAGTAGTTCTTTATGGTGTTTGAAAAGGTGTGCCTAAGGCATAAGGAGCAAGGGGGTAGGTGCCTTATAGAGTCTAGGCAAGGCAATGAGGCGCGCACACCAAAGGCAGACCTTTTTATTCACAAATTTTTTCCAGAAAAATTTTCATGTTAGCCGACCCCACTTGTGGGAATAAGGCTTTGATTGATTGATTTTTCCAGAATATGTTTCCATTTTTCTGTACTGCACCTCACCTCACTTCAATCACACGCAACAAAGCTCGCTAAGGAGAAGACAAACCTCCATTGCCTTGGTGTGCCTTGAGCTTTATTATACATTGTTTCTTGGTGAGCGATTATTACAAGAGGTAAACAAGACCTATTGAAAAGGTGATAAATTGATGAGGATGAAGTTGTTATGTGGTTAGGAAATTGTTGATGTAACTAATTATTATATGCCCCACGTACGTTTGGAAGCTAGAGGAGAACCAACAATTTTAGGAGGATTATGATGAGGTGGTTCAAGGTGTTGCTCACATATAAAAAATATACTAGAGGTGACTTAAATGGGTGTGTTAGGGTAAGTTGTGATGGCTTTGAGAGTGTTTATGGAGGTTTTGGGTATGGGTAGAGGGACACTCATTGAGATACATCATGAATTTGGCCAATCAATTTTTTATTCTAGCTAATACTTGGTTTAGGAAGTTAAATTCACTTAATAACTTTCAGAAGCGGAGCAAATGCAACTCAAATAGATTTCATGCCTACAACTCCTACAAGGTGGGCAAATGGACAAAGATGTATAAATTGCAAGGTCATCCTAAGCGAAAGTGTGGTTTACCCAACATCAACTCTTGATCAATATCACCATTKTTTCAAATGATTGACCCAAACATTTAACATACTCACTCATGACCAAACCTTCTCGTCCAACTTAACCACAACATCGCTTGCCCTCCTCGGTATCCCAAAACGACATTCCAAATACCCAGTCTTACTCTAGCTTAGCTTAAACCTTCTAGAATCTAAATTTCCAATTGTTGCCTCCATTGCTCCAATTTAGGATCAACTCTTACTTTAATTTCATCCACCAATAAGATATCATTCATTCATCCCCAAACAACATAAACTATGAGACCTCATCTTAGATTGGCCTTTTTACTTCATCTATAAACATTGCAAAAAGAGAAGGGCATAATGCCAACACTCGATGCAATCCATTCTTATTGGGAAATTTTTTGTCAAACCACCACAAATCCTCAAATTTGTTGACACGTCTCAATATATATCCTTAACTGGATGTCTTTGGGATATCTATTTTCAAACGTTGCCCACTAAAGTAGATCTCTTGGAACCAAGTCATAAGCTTTCACTAGATCCTTCATATAAAAAAAAATGTGCCACATGTGATTAGTAATTTCAGTTTTCCCTTGCATCCTTCTTCCTTTTCTGGTTATGTGAGAACATTCCAAAACATCGCAGCAATGATTCTACTTACAAAGTACGAACAGCAATAGGAAAAAGGAGAAGAATTTGATGAGCTTTACAGACTGCATAGCCACATTAACCATGCCAACCACGAACACTAACCACACTTGATTAAGGAGATATAAAACCTATAATCTTCCACGTAGCAAACTCAATTACAGACTATTCCTAGGCACCACAACAAACTACAACTTAGTGGATACTGTCAATGGATTCAAAAAATTATTATCAAGTCCATATGAGAATATTTACGGAGTTTACCTACTGCAATGTATTTTTAGAAGTCATAACAGATTCCTTACACAATTGTACTCATCATAGTGCCAGACCCTTGCACTCCTCCACATATAAGACACCGTTTGAACATGCAGGGTAAAACCATTGCACCATTCAATTGAAGCACAAAAGCTAGCACCTTTATATTTCTTCTTCGGCATCCTCTAAAACACAAATTAATTCAGGCTAACTAAGTATGCCCAGCATGAGATAGTTTTTTTTATCACTGTTATCAATAGTTCTGGACCATTTTGGCAATACTTATTTTCTTCATTTCTTACCATTATTTCTAATATTTCTGATCTACTGATAATGCAKAAAGAGTGACTTTACGTTTTCCAACAGCTCCAAAGATCAGGATACCGTTTAAAATCATATAGATTATGGACATAATAATACCATATAACCTTGTAAGCTGTAACCCAACACTCACAACTTGTCATTGAACAAGAATCTATTCATATAATTGTTTTTATCATAACTAACTTACTTTTATGGGGAAAAAAAACATGGAACATGAAGCTCCGACCAAACACCGAGGTGGGCTGATAACCCTGCACAAACGTGACTCTTTTTATCTACATAATCACAAGATCGACTTATGCACAAACTTCTATCCTAATGAAGCGAAAAAATCACTTTAAGCAGAGTTCAAAATGTATCTAAGCATTTATAAATCACTTAAAACAACTTCAAAGTCGATACAATCAATCAAACTAGCTAATAAAACTACAATATTTAAGTTCCTCAACTGCAATTCATCCTTCAAGCAGCACCAATCGAAGAAAACATTGCAAGAAACGAAAGCAACAACAAAAATATGAAGCTCAACAAAGCAAAGAAGTAAAGAAACAAACCTTATCATCCAATTGAGCAGAAGTTGCACAAGGAATCTTCTCCAAATCAACAACTTTGCTAGTAGAATTAGAAAAACCGCACTTCCGACGCTTATACGTTCGAAGCGAACTTCCATCTCCAGCACAACCGTCACTTCCACTTGAACTCCCATGCAAAAAACCATTCACTTTCTTGCCATTAATATTAATACTACCACTAGTACTACCATTACAATTCGCATCAATCACCATTGCGGCAAAGCTAGGGTTTCCAAGTTCAAACAAATCCGGCGCAGTTACGAATCGAAATACTCCAGGACTCTGAGCAGATCTTGCGGCATAACTGATTGATTGATTGTTTGATTGATGAATATTAGCAGAGAAGTTGAAGAATCGAGAAATTGAAGAGGAGAGGAGAGAGAAAGTGAGATCGGGAACCCTAGGAAGGCGGTTGATAGGGAGGAGGTGAGGAAGTTGGTGGGTTGAAGAGGTTGTGGCTTATCTTTTGGGGTTTGAATTTTGAAATTTGGGTGTCGTTTTGGTAATGAGAAMAGCGCTTCAATTTGGATTTTTTGTGACAACTGAGAAATGAATTTCTTTCGTCTTTTCGTCAAAATACAAGTACTTGATGACTAATCACTCAAAGCTTGAGTCAAAATGTCAAATTGTGTGTCTTTGTAAATTATCAAAATAACAATACTTCGTATAAGATTCCCGTCCAAAAAAATTTAGGAAAATTCTACAACAAATACCTTCACTTAAAATTTGGTCAATAATATTGACAAACTTTTATATAAAGCTGGTCACACCTAATTTTAATTTGTGCCCAAATGTAAAAATAATTCTCTCTAAAGCAACTGGTCACACCTAATTTATATAAAGCAAGTAGTAATTCTATTTTCAATCAACAAACTTTCATTATACATTCTCTCTCTTCAATTCCTCTCGCCTCTTTTTTTTTATGAGAAAAGTGTACTTATTATTTATTAAAATCCGAGATTACATCCGAAAGAATTTCACTCGGAATGTCTTCGAGCCAAACACGAAAGCTAAAAAAGTTACGACTAATATGCGCAAGTTTATGAGCTACTCTATTACCCGTACGCTTTACAAATGAAAAGGAGTACGAGTCACAAAGACTAATAAAATGCTTAATATCCTTTACTGCAACACCAAARTCAGAGAGSRCATTAGTAGTGCTTCGAAGGGCCTTGTAGAGCTTCAAACAATCGGTTTCGAGTACTAGTTTACGTAAACCGGACTCCTAAGCTACCTTGACCAAGGCTCGYAGAGCCATCGCCTCTGTAACGTCTAGAGCTACCTTGGCTGGAACCACATCCGTCATCACAAGGAGCACCTCCCCTTCATGATCACGAACCAGCCCCCCTACTCAAGTGAGTCCCTCCTTGAAACAAGCTGCGTCTGAGTTCACTTTGAACATCCCACCCTCAGGTAGCTGTCAACTCGTCGCATAAACCTCCATTGGRTGCACTTCRAGTTGTGACAAAGAAGTAGCCCACTCATATTCACCAAGAATGGATTGCACCTTCGCATGCAGCTTTATAACTGAGAGCTTCCTTTTCTCAAAAACCCACTGGTTCCTTTGGTACCAGCGTTGTCAAGCCAAACACCAAAAAGATGACTACCACTCCACCTTATCAATCCGTGAGTACAACCACTCGAGCCAATCCCAAATCGAAGCTTGACACACCTTAGTAACATCCAGCCAAAGCGTAGAAGTTTCCCACATGATACGAGCCTCCGAGCAAAGGAATATTGCATGCACTATACTCTCCATCTATGCACCACACTTCGGGCATACCGCATACACAATCCAAATTCAGGRCTCTGCTTGCTAACTTAACACGCACAGGAAGGCTCTCGTGAAGCAGCCTCCACGCAAAGATTTTTATCTTGGCTGGCATTTTGCATTTCCAGATTTGCTTCCATAAAGAATGAATGGTTTCCTTTGAGCTCGAAGCTACTTGACTACCCTTGTTTTTTAGTGCTAAGTAATAGGCACTCTTCACCGAATAATGACCATTTTTTGTATGGGTCCAAAATCAAGCATCATCACATATATAATTTGGGATCTGCACTRTATGAACGGCTTTAACTTCATCATCGCTAAGTAGTGATTCCAACAACTCACTATTCCAGTAGCCATCTTCAATTATATCACGAACCATAATAGGGCCATTCATATCAACGTTCATTTGGGTGGATAATTTAAAAGCTGGCAGATCAGGCACCCAAGGCTCCTTCKACATATTAATATCATTCTCATTCCCAAGTCTTCGACAAACACCTCTCTGCAATAAATCCATGGCCGAGAAAATAGACCTCCATGTAAAGCTAGTTGTTGGTTTGAGTGTCGCTTCGAGAAGGTTCGATCGAGGATAATACTTCCCTTTTAAGACTCGAGCTACTAACGACTGAGGGTTAGTAATAATCCTCCAACCTTGCTTGGCAAGCGTAGCCTTCTTGAAAGCTCTTAAGTTTCGAAATCCCAATCCACCTTCCTGCTTTGATGAGTATAATTTATCCCAACTGGCCCAAGCTAACTTTCTCTCATCTCCTCTTTGTCCCTAAAAGAAATGGCGACATAATTTCTCAATTTCATCCAAAATAGCACATGGGGTAGAAAAACATTGCATCGCATAGGTTGGAATTGCCTGTGCAACTGTTTTGATCAAAATTGCAACTGTTTTGATCAAAATCTCTCGTCCAGCTTGCGATAAAAAACGTTCTTTCCACCCTTTTAACTTTTTCAGAACCCTTTTCCTGAATTGAACGGAAAATAGCTTTTTCAGAGCCACCAACATATGTTGGTAGCCCCAAATATTTTTCATMTCTTTCAACTGCCTTAAAGGATAACTTCATCTGAAGGATATCTCTCTTTTGTTGCTCCACATTTCGGCTAAAAGACACTTCGGACTTTTCCATATTCAGTTTTTGTCCCGAAGCTGCTTCATAGGTTTGAAGATCCTCCATCACATTTTCCACCTCCTGCTCATTTGCCCTGACAAACAGTCAGTAAATTGTGGACTTTATCCAAAATTGGCTCCATGTCAATATTGCTAGCCCCARAAAACAAATCCTCAAAGTGGCGCACCAAAGTCTTCATGATGTCAGGCTCTGTGTCAAACATGTTTCCASCATTATCAATTATTTTCTCAACGTTATTTCTTACTTGTCTTTGCTTAGTCTTTGCATGAAAGAACTTAGTATTCTTATGCCCATGTTTAAGCCACTCTTGTCTACTTCGTTGCTTCCAAAAAAGCTCTTCACGAGCCTCTAATTCATCCATTCTATTATCAATGGCTCTCATTTGAGACAACACTTCCTCCGTTGGAGGCTCCTCCATTAGAGATTTCATTTGTTGGGAGCAAGCTCGTAGTTCCTTATTAACATCCCCAGACTGATTTTTACTCCAAGAAACTAACTTAGCCGAGGTTCTAGCTATGTTAATAGCCGCATCTAAGCCACTGTTCCAAGCCGAAATAACCACCTCTTGACATCCACCATCACGCAACCACATTTCTTCGAAGCGGAAGATTCGTTTCTTTTTCCTCTCTTGATAGTTATACACCATTGGCCGAATACTCACACAAAGAGGTAAATGATCCAATCGGCGCTTTTCCAAATGTGATACAAAGGAGCCACCATACACATCCTTCCACCATTGAGTGGCAAGGAAACGATCAAGTCGTTCTTGTAAGTTCGCCTCACCCCCTTGATTATTGTTCCAAGTAAAAGGATGGCCTGTGTAATTAAGGTCCATGAGCCCACGCCAATCAATAGCCTCCCGAAACATCATAGCTAGCTCAAAATTAAACTCCCCACCCCCTTGCTTCTCGTGTGCCCACAACATCAAATTCCAATCGCCACCGCAAAGCTAAGGTCTATCATTCACATCCCTCAAGTGTTTAAGCAAAAGACAAGTCAAATATTTATTTGTATCTTCGAGGTGGCCATAGAAACCGGTAAACCGCCATTGGAATTCATCCTCACCTATAACATTAACATCCATATGATTATAGAGTAAGAGAGCAGCTCCACTATCCAATCTTCCCTCCATAACAAAGCTAAACCACCACTTCTACGCCTACCATCGCCATTACAACCCCATGCTACCATATTATGTAATCTCATTTTAACTTTAAGTCGTTCAACTTCATGAATATGTAACTTTGTTTCTTGCAAGAAGACTAAGTGAGGATTTTCGTTTAAGATAATGCGTCTAAGCGCATTAACTGCCTTCGGGTTCCCCAACCCACGACAATTCCATGAGAGAACCTTCATTGACCACCGAGGGCATCTTGGTTGCCCGCACCATCCACAATCATGTCATGTGTGTCATCCTCCTTTCCCCCACGCTTTGATAACCTACTAAAGTCCTCCGGCACAAAATCCTCCTCCTGCGTAGCCTTCAAATTATGATACCTAGTAGCTTGGTTATTGGCATGTAGTCGCTGTTCGCTATTGGGAGCATTGGAATGATTATATGTAAGCTTTAAACYAGCTTTACTAGCCTTAATCGATTCTTTTAGCTCTTGGCATTTGCGTGTCTCCTCCTCCAATTGTCTATCATCAAAGCCTCTTTTTTTCTCTCTCCTCATTTCTCTCATCTCAATTACGATCATTTCACTCACATCAGAAACCTAACCTTTTCTTCACCTCTTTTTTCTCTCTCCTCATTTCTCTCATCTCATTTCCGATCATCTCACTCAAATCAGATTCACCAAAATCTAACCTTTTCTTCATTCTTGGATCATCAGTTTTCACTTCAAATTTGACTCCGATCGAAGCACCAACAAGAGAATACTCACCTTTAGGAACAATAATGGCAGCAAGAATTGCATGTTTGGGTGGGCCTTAATTAGGCAYCAGTGCGATGGATGGTTGGTGGCTCCATTGAAAGGGTGAGGGAGGTGAGAGTGATGATGAGGTTGTTGTGTTTGATAGTTGTAGTTGGTAGATAGTATTCCGAATGGATAGATGATGACGACGCCATTGATGATTCAGTAAATGAAACAACGGTTTGTGAGTGTTATTCCAGTAGTTGCTGGCTTTTTGTGAAGTGATTCCGAATGAATAGATGACGACGACACCATAAGATGGAGAAGTTTCGGTGAAGTGAAGGTAAATCAAAAATGTCAGTTTTGAAGGTGAAGTGATTTCTCCTTCTTTTGAATTTGTTATTGTTTTGTGCATGTCATTTGTGTTAATTCAGATCTAATATTACTTGACATTTGATTACTTATTTGTTATTTTATAGTTACTTTTTGTTGGATTAATYTAATACAAAAAATAACTATGAAAAAAATAAAAAGTAATTGTGTGTAAGATAAAAAGTAACTTTGAGAAAAATAAAAAGTAATTGTGTCTAACTTAAAAAGTAAGTACGAAAAAAATAAGAAATAATTGTGTTTAATTCTATTGTGATTATTGTCTTTTTTCCTTTTTGATGCGRAGTTACTTTTTCGTTAATGTGCAATTACCTTTTCGTTAATGTGAAGTTACTTTTACTAGTTATATTTAATTATATTGTCTTTTTTCCTTTTTGATGTGCAATTACTTTTTTCGTGAATGTGCAATTACTTTTACTAGTTATATTTAATTCTATTTTTTTCCCTTTTTGATGTGCACTTACTTCTTCGTTAATGTGCAGTTACTTTTTCATATGGAGGATTGTGCATTGAGGATCGAACATAGAGAATTGAAGATAGAGAATAGAAATTGCAAAAGAGAGATAATGGATATTGGATGATGAAGCAGAGAAAAGAGGAGAGAGAAGAGAGAACCTCAGTAGTTGTTTTTTGTTATTTAATATTATTTTTGTTATACTATTTGTTATTTGATTTAGAGTTGGTCATACGCCTACACCTTGATTATAGGTGTGGTTGAATATAWTATAGTTGGTCACATCTTAATTATAGGTGTGGCTGGGTGTATGCAAAAGGATCCGAGTTTTATTTCATGAAATAACTTTTATGGTTAAATTTAGTTTGACCATGGTTATTTTTTTTAAAAAGCAAAATAAAGAACAACCAAGCATCCCCACCTCACCACCTGATTTAAGRCGCCACCCAACCCCACCCCTCCAACTAGTCCCACACCACCACAACCCTCTCAACCCAACCATCCCCACCCACCTAGTACTCCTCCAACCACCTGACCCACCATCGCAGACCCCCCCCACCACCACCACGAAATCAAGGGCGCCGACCACCACGACCACCATTGCAATCCTCCACCACCACGAATTCGAACTCCACCGTCATCATTGCAACACCTACTGTAGGACCGCCAAACCGTGCTCACACACACACAATAACAATATTGTTCGCTTTGGGTGTTAACCCTCACGGCTTTGTTTTTGGGCACCTTCCCAAAAGGCCTTGTTATATAATATGTGTGTGAGCTCATATATAAAAGCACTCTCTTGCTTTATATTTTTCCGATGTGGGACTTGGGATGCATCACTCCCCAACTGTAACACCCCAATAATTCTCCACTTTACCTGTGAAATATTAAATCGAAATACGGAGAACTATTGGCATGCCACTGCCACGTGTTAAAACGTTTAAGCTAAAATAATATRTTTCAGCGAAAATCAAAGATAGAAAAAAAATAATTCAGGCCAAAACATTAAAATCCCAAAATATAAAACTCGTTTAACAAGTTGGAACCCTTAGGGCCCTTATTCGCAAACCAAAGTAAAACCCCTTTTTCAAAACATAATAAAACCCGAAATATCAAATCGTTCTGTAAGGTCTACGACGTGTGCATAAATTATTAAAGTACGATCGYCTCTCCACTCAAACCTTCCATCCAAGTCTAGTCACTTTATTGCAAAACCCTTTGAAAAGTCTGCTCCCCATAATTTCCAAATGAAATAAGGATTATCACAAGTCCACCAAAAGAAAGAAAGTGTGGACGACAACAAACAACACAAAGCACACAATCAGCAAAGCTAAGTACGTACAAATTACAAAACTAGAAAACAAACYGACAACATCTCCCCTAAAAACTGGACATACCGAGTTACGACACCTACTTAGAAACAAAATAAATCCCAATTGTGGTGTTTATAACCATTTAACAACATTATACATATACAACTGATCCCAAACTCAGACCAAAACCATCAACTACATATTACATACAGCTGCTCCAATACACAAAATCCCAAAATTCCTCCACTGCTCCTATTAACTAGATTATACCTGCAGAATAGCTTACTCGACTCCAATACATGACTCAATATATTATAATTTACATTAGATATGATCTGAGCAATAGACAAGGTTGTCCAAATCCCANATCGACTCTCCACTCAAACCTTCCATCCAAGTCTAGTCACTTTATTGCAAAACCCTTTGAAAAGTCTGCTCCCCATAATTTCCAAATGAAATAAGGATTATCACAAGTCCACCAAAAGAAAGAAAGTGTGGACGACAACAAACAACACAAAGCACACAATCAGCAAAGCTAAGTACGTACAAATTACAAAACTAGAAAACAAACYGACAACATCTCCCCTAAAAACTGGACATACCGAGTTACGACACCTACTTAGAAACAAAATAAATCCCAATTGTGGTGTTTATAACCATTTAACAACATTATACATATACAACTGATCCCAAACTCAGACCAAAACCATCAACTACATATTACATACAGCTGCTCCAATACACAAAATCCCAAAATTCCTCCACTGCTCCTATTAACTAGATTATACCTGCAGAATAGCTTACTCGACTCCAATACATGACTCAATATATTATAATTTACATTAGATATGATCTGAGCAATAGACAAGGTTGTCCAAATCCCAYACACACGAGGTGCCACWGTTCAACCAGACACACTAGGTGCCATAATTCAAACCAGACACGAGGTGCCATAGTTCAATCCCCCATGCCTCCTCYTCGAAAGGCATTAAAAAGTTCAATAAACCAGATGGCGAACGGCCGCGACTCCGTCACCATAGTTAGATGTGATCTCAAACTAACCTCATTTTGGATAAAATTCATTTTTAAAATAAATATAAAGAGACGCYTTAATCAGACGACCCTGGAAAGGAAGCGAATAAAATCGCAACCCCAACCCCTGATTGTCAATACCCTAGTCGTGCACAAATCCAGAGTTTTATTGCTCATTCATAATTTATTTAATCATTAACAACTTACCAAGTTAACATGACTCGCAATAAGATCACAAATCACCTTACAATTCTCTTGACATAAATCATTTCCTTAATTAATAAACATGTTGGACTAACCAACTAGCCTTGTCATTAAGACTTGCATACTTCCCTCATGGAGCAAGTTACCCTTGAATCAAAACCAGTTTTGTAGAATTTCCCAAAAATTAAAAGTGTAAGATTATGTAATGGTTTTTTAATAAGTAATCAAAATATAGTCACGTGAGTGTCGTTGGTTCGTTTCGATGAGTATTATAAAAACGAATTTTTTATTGTGTTCCCAAGGGCACATGTTAAGACAACAAATTCGTTATTAAATATTTGATTATGTTGCATATCACTATTAATTATTTGATTATAAGGATATTTTTAAGTTAAATATGGTAGGTAATTTTTTGTATATTTTTATTTATTGCATATTCGTATTAATGATTTGAGCGAAATCAAATATTTTATAGGAAATTTGTTTTCTTAACATGTATCCTTGGGCACACATTAGAAAAACCGTTATAAAAATATTTAATTTTTATAAAATTTGCTAATAAATAATTAAAGATATGATCAAGATAAAACGTGCATTTTTTTGTGCTAAGAYAGCCACAATGGGCGGGGATGACAATCGATCCRATGATCTACTGAAATCGAGAGACACAACCAAAAAATAAGCTATTACCGACCGTCCAAAACAAATAAAAAACGGTCGGTAAAAACGCGGAGGCGGTCGGTAACGGACAGTCYGTATAGTATTGGACGGTAAATAAGGCTTTACCGACCGTTTAACGYTCGGTAAAATGTTACCGACCGTGCTAACCGACCGTTAGTAAGAACGGATTGTAATCTACGACGGCTTATAACGGACGCAAATTACCGTCCGTCTRCGACGYTTGTAGATTACCGACCGCTACACGGTCGGTAATGTATCACATTTGCGTCCGTTGACGGTCGGAAACCAGGTTTAAAGTCATATTATTTTAGGGGAAAAATGGAATTTAATTATTACCGACCGCTAAACGGTCGGTTAAAGTAACTTTTTATAGAAGTTTGACTTTCAGACCATTAAGCGGTCGGTAAAGCTGAAGAAGAATTTAAAAAAAAAAAAGAAAACTGGAAAATATTGCTTTGGCTCCAATTCAAGAAAATCAAAAATAAAATTGAAGCTCATAACATCACAGAAATGTAGAAATTGAATTAAAAAAAAATTCAATTTACACTACAAGATCTGAATAAAAAAACATAAAACAAAATAAAAAAATTAAAATCCATAAAAATAACAAAAATCTTTGATCTTTCATGCTTAACTCATCTTCACCGCAATCCAGCTTCAACTTGTCTGAAACAAAAAAGAACAGATAAAGAATCAAAAATTAAACTAAAAAAAGGAAAAAATAAATAAAATCAGAAAAATAACTAAAAAATCAATTGATCAGAAAAATAAATCAGATACTAAAATCGAAATATTGAATCAAAATATAAGTATAAAAGATAAATTGAAAATAATCAAAAACCAAAATCGAACGAAACATCAAAAAATAAATCAAAAATAGAAAAAAAATCAGAAAAATAAAATAAAAAAAAATCAGAAAAATAAATCAAAAATCTGAAGAAATTCAAAAAATAAATCAAAAAACAGAAAAATAAAATCAAAATAAAAATAAATCGGAAAAATAAAATCAAAAAATAAATCAAAAAATCTGGAAAAAAAATCAATAATAATCGAAAATTTTCAGAAGAAATTTAAAAAACAAAAAACAATTGACCCAGAAAAATAAATTTACAGAAATTCGACAATTGAAAACGAATTTTTAAAATATCAGAAGATTGAAATGAAAAAGAAAATCTAACAAAAAAAAAATAAAAACCTAGATCTAAAGAAACTTGAAAAAATAATCCTAGATCTAAAAAGATAGAGACTTATCTTACTCAAAATCAAGGAAGATGGCGGTGAAACAACGATGGCGTGGCAAAGGCGCGACGACAAGAGGGCGGCGACGCGACAATGAGGGCGGCGATGCGACATTGAGGGCGGAGGAGAAGGGCGACGCGACCCAAAAATTTAAATAAAAAATAAAAACCAAAGAGGGGAAAAAAATCAGATCTGAAATTTGGAATCAAAATCCCTAAATTGAAAAAAAAAAGAAAGCAAGACAAACCGAGAACGGAGGTTGCGGTTGGTGACGGTTGCGGTTGGTGACGCGGCGAGAACGGAGCTGATGACGAGGCGACGAGGACAGACCGTTAACCGACGGTGGCGAGTGGGGTAGGAGAGAGGAAGGTGAATGAGGAGAGAGAAAGTGTGAGATGAAAACTGAAGAAAGGAAATGAGGAGAGAGAGTGAAATGAGAATAAAAAAGGAGAAAGAGTATATAAGATTGTTAGTAATGTAACATATGGTCGACCATATGGTCGACTTTGGATTTTTTTWAAAAATACATTTACCGACCATCTACACTCGGTAATGCCACGTAGGCGGTCGGTAAATTTATTCCCAWGTCAAATAAAATATTTGACCATTTTACKGACCGTCACAACAGTCGGTAAAAATGATAAACAGTCGTCCATCATATTAAACGGTCGGTAAATCTACTAAAATGGTCGYTAAATTGCGTCCTATAAAAACAGTCAGTAATATGGCATTTTCCGKTCGTTTTTGTGATGGTCGGTAAAATCCGTCGTTAATAACGCGGATTCTTGTTGTGAGAGGAAGGAAGCTTTAACCAATTGAGCTATCTCTAACTCTCAAGATAAAACGTGCATTAACATGAGTGCTAAACTGAAATGAGTAGAACATCTAGGAATGGAGGGAGTAGCATTTTTGGCACACAATATGACTCCTATGTGAATGATCTTTCCATTTTATTTTATTATTACTTTAGGGTTCGTGCGATGCATGGTATTTACTAAATTTATCCATTAAAATTCTAAAAYGTGTGAAATAAATTTACAACTATAATTTGTCTAAAAAGTTTTTATAGTATAAAAGAATAATAGTTCACGACCCATGCAATGTTTATATGATATTAACTAAACTAGTACAAAAAGTATTGCATGCAACGACCTTACAATATGTTAATGAAAAACAATATTTGTAATTAGACTTGAAAAAATAAAATACTAACTTTAAAAGACAAAGGAGTAACTTAATAACAGAAATTAGTGACTTAACAATTTAGAAACAAAACAATAACTACGCAAAAAATAATAACATAAAARASAAAACAGTAACTTTCGAACTAACAGTAACTTTTTTCTCGAATACGTGTAAC
Organism: Bassia scoparia; assembly: GCA_008642245.1. NCBI lineage: Eukaryota > Viridiplantae > Streptophyta > Magnoliopsida > Caryophyllales > Amaranthaceae > Bassia > Bassia scoparia. The sequence continues at coordinate 103,707 of SNQN01000729.1, forward strand.
TTAAACAACAATAAAAGTGACTTAGAAACATAAAACAATTACTTAAAAATATAACAATTATTTAGAAACAATATGAGGATGACAATAAAATATTGTAACTTGAAAACACAAAAGAGTAAGTTAATACAAAAACAGAAAATAGTAACTTAATAACTTACGGAGTACATCGGTAGCAATGAGTTGGTTTTTCAACGAGTTATTGAAAGTAAGAATTTCCTTCTAGTTTGCCTATAACTATTTGCTACTGGGGAGTATATTATTCGTTTGAAATATTTCATAAGATCCTTAGATGGAGGGGTGCCTTTTCCCTCACTATTGCAAAAGTTTTTGCAAAATTCTTAATTTGCTTCGGAATCCAAAATAATTTTCACCATTTCGTTCACGTAAGTTCGATATTTTTGTAAAAAAAATCAGAGAAATTCGCTATCACCAGTAGCGAATTAGTGAAAATCGCTATTGGCGATAACAAATGAGTTTACCTAATAAATCACTACTAGCGATAGATAGGAACTTTTCTGATCTACATAAAGCTTGAACTGAACAAAAGTATCGATTTACTCAGGTACTTCGCTACTYGCAATAGCGATTTCCTCGAGTAGTGAAGTACCCAATTTTTTTAAGGGAAATTCTATATGGTGGCCTCGAACTTTTGCAAAATACACAAGGTGAAACAAAGTTCATCGAATTACACATCGTAGCCTTGAGGTTTTGGGAATTCCACACCGTGGCCTCGAGGTTTGTTTTTTCCATATGGTAGCAAGCCTAACTTAACCATGGCTCAACAAAGACCCCAACCAACACCTAACTCTCACCCAATCACCCTAGAGCCAATACAACCACCACACTACCCCAGCTAGCCACCACCCTACCTCAACCAGCCTCCACCGCACTGCACCTCACCAAACCACCACCACACCTCGCCAGCATCCACAATTACCCTACCTCCCCTGCGAACTCCCTCAGCCACAACCACCAGCAATCACCCCACCTCCCCAACCTCTAGACCACCGCCCTGCCWTGCCAACCTCCACAACRACCCTCGATCTTCCCTAATTCACACTCGATCCTCATCTTCGCAAACTAATCTTCGCCACACTCGATCTTCCCCAATTCACAAACAAAAACCAATTATTGAATTAAATTAGGAATCAAATTAGATTCGAATTGACTTTAAATTTACACTTTACATTCGACGTTCGCTGGATGATAAATCACGATTCTTTACGGGTTGCCTTGATATATATAGATATTTGTGTCGAACAATAATTAGCAGTAGTGTGTTGTCTTAAAAATCTGTTCAAATACGACGTAGGCCACTCACGATCTCTTCTTACATCACCTCAGCTCCATTTGTTGGCTACCATGTTGATTCGTGCTGTTCAGCTGTTGTTAGCATTATGCTTTTTTTCGTACTCTAAGGGGTCTTTTTAATAAACTTCTTACACTTTGCAAAACTCCATTGTTTATGTGGCTCAGCTTAAACCACGGCCAATTTCCGAGTTGTTAGGGGATTTAATCTTATTTTGCCTCTCTTCATCACCACACCTAGTAACATCAATACAACACGAAACCCCAAGAGGATCAGGATCATGTTGATTATTGACTCGCTAACAGAATTACGGCTACACCACCACCTCAATCAAATGCAACTAGCAAAACAAATCCACCACCTACGAATTTAAACCCTAAAAATGAAAAATCAAACCCCAAAAAATCGAAAACAAACAAACATAAAACCGAAATTTAAACCCAAAAAAATGAAAAATCAAACCCCAAAAAACGAAAAATCAAACCAAAAAAACCGAACAACTCATACAGCCTTAAAAAATACTCACGGAGAAAATAAAAGCTCACTCTTACAGTATATAAGCGAAAAATCACCCTATAGGAAAACGAAAATCATAATCCCTCATATAGAAAAGTCAAACCAAATAAACAATTAGACGTAAAATAATAAAATATGCGCAACCAAAACGAAAATTGAATGGCCCAAAAAATCGAAAAGTCAATCCAAACAACCCTACACTATAATCTAAACACTCCATACAACATTTTGAAATCTGAGTATTTTCACCTCAAAGAGTTGGTCAAATTTATAGAATTTGCTGCACTTGAACTTTTTTACCAATAGCTTACTTGTGAGGATTATATTGAAGAGGAAGAAGGAAAGACTATATGGATGTAGAGAGAAATGAGGAAGTTGAGGCGTGACTGTATCAGCGCTTCACACGATTAATGTGTATTGTATAACGAGGGCGATTGATTGATGATCGACAGAATTTAATTTGATTAAGGAGTTGTAGTTATATGCAGATCTGTTGATAACTTAATACATTAAACAAAAGAATTTTGGTTGATGCTAAAGCCCTAGCTTGTGCCTAACAGGTTTGAATCCTAAAACCAAGGATTTTAACTGTTTTTAAGAAAATGAGGATTTCAAGGTGCCCTGCTTTTCTTTGGAGTCAAAAATTTGTTCTAGATTTTGGCTCTTGGGTGACAAATTGACTAGGAAATATTCAATTACAAACTGTATTTACATGAAATACAATGCAAAATTAGTTTCCATATTTGATTGGCATGTAGGAAAACGACGGAAAACAAAAAATGAAAGCAATTAGTAAGAGGTTTGTTTTGTTTGTTTTGACGCTCTTATATAATCTCCTATTGTTTAGACAATATACTTAAGGTTCATTTATGAGAGGAGTTTGAAAATAGTGGTGCTTGTTGATGGTGATTTTGGCATTTGCGGTTGAAATGAATTAAAAATAAAAGAAGTAAATATGGGTTCAATATAAACCTTTGTAAAAGGTTTGTTATTTGTTGGTTATAGGTTTGTTTTGAGAGAGGTTTGTGAATTGTGGATATGGCATGAGAATAAACCTAAAAGGCCTAAGGAGTAGTGGTGAACATAGGGAAGAGTGTAGAAGTTGTTTATATTTTTATTATTTTGAACATTTTCCAAAGAAATTGTTTACCTTTCATGTTGTGTATATGTTGTATTCAGTTTGGATGAAGTAATTAGGTTATTTTTGCCACATTGTGAAGCCCAATACACAACAATGAAGAAATCATAGGTAGAGGGCGTACCTTCCAATTAAATTGACTTGCAACGTAAAAAGGCCAATAGCACTTCACTTTCCAAATTGTACTGAATGGTATGTTGTATAATCCGTAAATAAACAATTTCAGCCAATAAGGACCCACCAATCATAGATCCAATAGAAATTTTCTCAAAACCATAAAGAACATATAAATTGGACAAAATAACTGATCTTTCGATTAAATATTAGAAAAATGCATTAGGTTTTTTGTTTTTTTTTTTTTTTAAAGTTGTTTTTTTAAAAACCTTAAATTAAAGCCCCCTCGGAGACAACTAAGTAATACAAGCTCAAAAATATACGCATTAATAAGAAAGAAAGAAAAAGAACCCCTCCAGAAGAACATTTGACATAGAAAACATCCGCAAACATTAGACAAGAGGTCTACTACAGAATCATAATCAGATGACTAAAGTTCAGCATCGCCTAAAATAAATAAGTCTCGAGGCTTAGTCCTTGATGACATTGGAACCATTCTTTCGAATCTCATCTTTCAACGTAGAAAACATTGTTTTGCTGGTGATGAGAAGATAAACGGATCATTCTTTTAAATTCTGACCCGTATGCATCAGCTTGGAGAAATTGACACAGACGACATACCTTACAACGTATATGAGCTTCTTAACATTATGCCCTAGCTATTTGTCTTATATACTCACATCACACACCGATAGACAACCTCGTATACTGCCATCTCCATAGTAGTCTATTCGAAATGTCATTCGACTCTTCTCATAATACGTCTCTCTCCATCTGCTCATTCACACCTCCATCTCTCAATTTTCCTAGAATTTTGCCTTGTCTTTAAATTACTCCACTATCTTCGCTGATCATTAGTCTGGAATTTATAACAAGTTTAATCATCCAAGCTTTATTCTTCTAAATAACATACTCCAAAACCACCGAGCCAAGCCTTTCTTGTTTCTCCATCTTCAGTGAGTTATGCAATGTACTACCATGATAACATGATCTAATCAAACATTATAATTTTTCTGTGATTGCTTTTTCAAATTATAGCACTATAATTCAAGTATAAATTAAACCACCTGATTTTGTAAGCCCAGGCCCCACTATTCATTAGCACTCAGATACATCCACTTAACATCATTTCTGTCACTATCAGTTGCAACCATATCAAAGATTACCAATTCTTGATACGCTTCATTGCATTGTTACACAGAAATTACTATAAAGTGGAGAGGAAAATTAAAATCTCATTCAACATTCATCACCTGTCGGTCGCCTCCCTCCTTCTCACCTTTCGTTATTCTTTCTCTCCTCTCGGAGAATCAGTACAAAATCAATTACAATCAATTTGGGTTTGATTTTTAATTTATGGTTTGATTTTCGTTTGGTTTGGATTTGATTTTGATTTTTTGGGCCTTTCAATTTTCGGTTTTGGTTGGTTTATTTTCTCGTTTTTTGTGGGATGATGTGATTTGTTCTTGGTCTTGTGCTGATGGGTTTGAATGTATGTTGCCGATTATTAGGAGAGAAGGAAGCATGGAGAATTTGATGAGAGTGTCGATTGTTAGGTTGTGAAAGATGAATGGAGGTTAAATAGTAGGTAATAAAAAGTGTTGCGCGCGAGCACATATGGAGTGGTATTCTGGTTATATCAGCTAGATGCTATATCGTCTGTATTTATTGTGGGGTTTGATTTTTCATTTTTGTGGCGGTAAATTACCTCGGTTTATGGCTTTTTTGTTTTCGATGAAATTATATAGTGGTCGAGATGAAATTACTTTAGAGTGGTTAAATATTACGAAATAAAAACGATATTGTTCAGGTATTCATTAGATTCATAAGGGCCTTGAAGACTAGGTACTCTGATATCCAAGTGGTGTTTTCCGATTAAGGTAGTTACGAATTGCTATATATAGTAGTGGGGAAAAAGATTTCCACAACATGAGTAAGCAATGGGATGAGGAAGGCGTAGAAAATGGAGGCTAGGTGAAGAGACTGTGAGTGGGTCACGTAGGTTGATTTTACACTTGTATATGACAGAAATAACAGGTTGATTTTTAAGAGTCGGTATTAGATAAAAGATCAGGTAATTTTTTCAATGCCGAAGTATTAATCAATCCTATGAAATTTTGCATCTCTTGAATTATAAGTACATATTCAATAACAAAATATATTATAGTATTAAATAAATCTTAACTCACCTTATCAATTTTAAATACATTTAATCATATTTTGATCTTTTACATTTATTTCAATTACTATTCAGTTCAGTTCATATTAATATCAGGTATTAATATTAAATATTTCAAGTTAAAATCAGCTATTCAGTTAAGTTCATGTTATTATGTATTTTATTCTTTATATATCAGTTAATTTCATTTAATATACTTATAGAGGTACAGTATCAGAATTAAGTTACATGCGAGTGTTACAGTATAGTTATACAAACTTTAAATACATGGTTTAGATATTCATAGTTGTGGTATCATTTATATCAGTCAGATTTAATATCATGAACCAAATCAAGACATTAACACACAACAGTTATAACAAGAGTCCCCGCTAGCACACACTAAGATACCCGGTTGTGCAATTTAAGTTTTCTTAAATAAATGAATACAGTGCACCGTAAATAACTATTTGCAAAATACACACGTGTGAGCAACTAAGTATCTATGGATTACCACCACCATGGCTGCTGAGTTTGAGAATACATCTACGTTGACTTTAGAGTCTTTTGTAATATTAGTGGTACATGTCTTACTTTAACTAAACGATTAGGCTCAGATTCATAAGATTCGAATCTCCAACAACCGTCATAAACTCTCATCCTACACCTGTAACTCAATGGCCAACACTAGCACCATGAAACCAAGCCCCACCTAAGACTCAGCCACTCACGTAACATCCTCTACTGACGAACCTACCTTACAACCAAGATCACCATCGCCTGCGACAGATCCACCCCATGCACATATAACTCGAAGCACGTCTGCATCCTTAACGTATCAATCGACCATCTCGCATCAGCCACGTGCACACTCGACCGCGACACAACGTCGACCCTCGATCAGCCAGCTTGCCTACTCGATTTTCCTCCCCATGTTCTTTAATAGGGTTTTGTCTAATCCACCATTGTTTTCCAATTCATAATATCCTATCTGAAGAACATGTCTTAATCGAGTTTACAACTCGCTAGACTTTAAT
>SNQN01000729.1:110003-126916 GCA_008642245.1 Bassia scoparia
AAAATCAAACCCCAAAAACGAAAAATCAAACCAAAAACACGAAAATCAAACCACAAAAACGAAATCAAACCACAAAAAACGAAAATCAAACCCCAAAAACGAAAATCAAACCCCAAAAAAGAAAATCAACCACAAAAAAACGAAAAAAATAAAACCAAAACAACGAAAAATTGAAGGCCCAAAAATCGAAAATCAAACCAAACAAACGAAAATCAAAAACTCCATAAATTGAAAATCAAACCCAAATATGTTGGAACTTGATGTTCTACTTCCCGAGAGAGAAAGAACAAGGGAGAGGAGGCGACGACAACGGTGATGATGTTGATGAGGGCGCATAATATGTGATGTTGATGTTGTTGATGATATGTTGATGTTGTTGCTTGTTGCTGATGAGTGCTGAAGAGGAGAAAGGAAGCAGAGAAGGAGGAGAGTGACTGTCAGGAAGATGGAGATGAATAAAAAAAAGGGGCCCCACACATATGGATGGATCTGTTAACAGCTGAGCATTATCTGTTAGTAGTACCGAAATTTAAAGTTTTCGATGAAACTAGGTATTTAAATAAATAAACCGAATCTAGTATTTATTTTCAAATGCCTCGAAACTAGGTACTTATCCCAATTTTTTCCTTAATATTATCATCAATTTAGTATTATTGGCCTCTTTGAATTATAATTTATCATATTCAAATCAATTTATAGTTTATAATTAATTTCAATTCAGTTACAATTTTAAACAGTTAATAGTTTTTCAATTAATTTCAGTTCAGTTCAGTTTAAATCAGTTTATTAATTTTCAGTTAATTTCAGTTCAGTACAGTTCAGTTGGTTTCTTTATATCAGTTATTTCAGTTCACTTTGGTTTCAGTTTCAGTTCAGTTACATGCAGTTTACAGTTATAGAACAAATTTAATTCAGTTAGATTTCATTTGTGGTTCTTTCAGTTCAGTTTATTCATTAACCAAATGCAGTTACAACCAAGTTATAAACCAAAGTCCCCGCTCACCTAAATCGTGGTGCAATTTATTTTTTTTAAAAAATGAATATCTACAGTGGCCTAAAAACTTTTGCCAAATACACACGGTGACAACTAAGTATATGGAATTACACACATGGCCTCGAGGTTTTGAATACACACCGTGACTTTGAGGCTTTTTTTATATGGTAGCAAGTCTAACTAAACCATTGCTCAACAAAGACCCCAACCAACACCCAACTCTCACCCTAAAGCCAACAGCCATTCCAGCCCCACCACCCAACCTCACTGTACCCATCCACATAACCACCTACAACCGCACCACCCTCACAACCACCCCATGACACCAGTCTCGCACCACTACGCAATCACCAATCTCGCAATCACCACGCAACCACCAGCCCCCACCAACTCGCCCCATCAGCCCAGCTTGCCACTCGATTCCCCATTTTCTTTAATTGAGGTTTTTCTAATTCCCACCATTTCCCAATTCGATTCCTAATCTGAAAGGAACATGCCTTAATCGAGTTTACAACTCGCTAGACTTTAATTCGAATCTAATTTGATTCCTAATTTAATTCAATAATGGGTTTTTGTTTGTGATTGGGGAAGATCGAGTGTGCGAAGATTAGTTTGCGAAGATGAGGATCGAGTTGATTAGGGAAGATCGAGGGTAGTTGTGGAGGTTGATGCAGGGCGATGTCTAGAGGTTGGGAGGGGGGGGTGATTGCTGGGGTTGTGGCTGAGGGTTCGCAGGGGTAGGGTAATTGTGGATGCTGGCGAGTGTGGTGGTGTTGGTGAGGTGCAGTGCGGTGGAGGCTGGTTGAGGTAGGTGTGTGGCTAGCTGGGTAGTGAGGTGGTTGTATTGGCTCTAGGGTGATTGGGTGAGTAGTTAGGTGTTGGTTGGGGTCTTGTTGAGCCATGGTTAAGTAGGCTTGCTACCATTAACTCTCTCTTTCATTTTTTTGGGGTTTAAATTTCGGTTTTATGGTTTGTTTTGTTTTTCGATTTTTTGGGGTTTGATTTTCATTTTTTAGGGTTTAAATTTCGTYGGTGGTGGATTTGTTTTCTAGTTGCATTGATTGAGGTGGTGGGGGCGAATTCGTGGGTGGTGATCGTGGTTTCGTGTTGTGTTAACTGTGGTGGTGGGGAAAAAGATTTCCACCAACAATGGAGGTGGTTTAAGTGGCAATGGTGAGGTGAGGAAGAATGGCGGTAGCAACAATGGAGCTGAGGTGAGGAAGAAGAGAGTCATGTGAGTGGCACGTGAGGTTTGAACAGATTTTTAACACCTCTGTTATTATTTGACAGAAATTCGTAACTAGGTAGTGATTTTTAAAGGAAACGTCGAATGTAGGTATTTAAGTAAAATAAAACTGAATCTAGGTATTTATTTTCAAAATGGRCTCGAAACTAGGTATTTATCTCCAATTTTTCCTAATATTAATGATCTTAATTTAAAAAAAGTAATTACTACTCCGTATTTTGTGTCATTGAACCTAACATATACTTCACATTTCATATACTTCGTATAATACATAAATAAACTATCAATTTATAATTTATTTATAAATTTACAAATAAAAAATAATAACGGGACAATTAGCCTAATGTAGATGTTGTAGGCTAATTCCAAAGCCCACAAGACAATAAAAGACTCCAAAAATTTACCCCTTTTTATAAGCCTTGTAAATCAATGCATTTTTTCATTGTTCGATGTGGGAACTTTGCGCTTCTCATGTCGGTACATCTCTTGTTCCACTTGATGTTTCTTCTTTTGTTAGTGTTGCTTGATTCACATTTGTATATTTCCCTTGTACTTCATGACTATGAAACTAGTGCCATCTTGGAATTTGCATATGTAGGATAGAGTCTGTACTTGCTGGCTGTAGGCGTATTGTGTGATTGTGTATTTGAGAGATGATTAGTGCAAGGTATATATATCTAATAATGGTTCATCTTTTGATCCAAATTCTGGAAAGCTTGTACTTCCGATTCCTAACACCAAATTGGAGTTGCATTATAGATTAACTTCCACAGTGTATATGTTTTAAAAGTAATGAAACAAAAGACTTTATACTCAGTCCATGATTCAAGTCCAWTACGAGTAAAGTGTAAGGACATAGCGCCATGAAATAGAAATGAAAGGTAAAGGGTTGTTTTTTTAATGTAACTGACCCTTTCTCCTTACTTCTAGTCGATGTGGGATTCTTAATTTGTGATAAAAAATATTAGTGTGAAACTTTAACACAAAACAAATCATGACTAATAGCAGGTTATACAAGTAGTTGCTTTATTAGTTGACGAAGGGTTTTTATTAATGAAAAGTTGGCTAAGACCTCAGCCACAGGCTGATCTCTTACCTTTTTCCCCTTGTCAAAGGAAAAAAAAGTTTTATTGGTTGATAATACTTTGTATCTACTTTTATATAATAATTGACAAAGCAAGAATGTCTAATTTGATTGATTAGTCTTAGGATGGAGTTTTAAATAGCAATCATTAACCTAAGGGTTTTTCTATATGGTAGCCATCAATTTTTACGAATTCTATTTGGTAGCCATGGGTMTTTTTTATTCTAGGTTATAGCCACCAATTTAACATGAGTAATTAAATATAGCCACTTTACACTAATTCTCCCTATAAACTAATGGGATTTACTAAAATACCCTTATTAAAAACAAAAAATAAAAAAATTCTAATCTAATTAACCCCTATTCTAACCCCCCCTCTTTCTCTCTCTTCAAACTATTAATCAACATTCATCACCATCATCCTCAACCACCCTGCTTAGCTTCCCCGGCTGCCACCACCAACCCAGACCCACCCTCACCCCTAACGACCCACAACCGCCACCACCAACCCAGACCCACCCTCACCCCTAATCACCCACAACCCTAACTCACGAACCCACAACCACCACCCCCTTMCCATCCCCTTCTACCGTCATCAACGCCACCACCGCCACCTCGAGCCCAACCTCAAATTGCACACTAACAACAACAATAGCCCACCGAGAAAACAACCTAGTCACCTCACCCTTCGCACCACTCGCGAATCACCACCACACCTCGCGAACACCACCCACCAAGTAGCAGTTCTAACACCACCACCCCCATGAAAACAATGCACCACCTCAAGCCCAATCTCACCCTTCGTCAAATTATAGAAAATCGAAAAACAAAAATAGGGGTTTTGAACTTGAGTTTGAACTCAAAAATGGGGATTTAAAAATCAAATTACAGGAAATTGATTGGCTGTTGTTGATTGATTGTTGCGATTTGCTTCGACTTAACCCGCTTTAATTTAATTGCGTGGTGTGTGATTCGTGAGGTGGAGGTGGTAGGTTTTTGAGAGGGTGGCGGTTTTGMTGATTGACGGAGGGGATGTTCGAGGATGGCGGATTTGTTGAGCGATGAAGGTATTTACGAGAGGGAGGGATGATGGTAGGGGGATGGCGGTGGTAGGCAAAGGGTGTTGGCAAGAGGAGGGTGTTGGCAGTGGGGATGGCGGTGGCAAGGGTTGGAGAGAGAAGGGGTGTTAAATAGTAAATGAGGAATTTTTTTAATTAATTTGTTTTAAACAAGGGTATATTAGTGAATTCAAGGGTAAAAATGGGAGAATTAGAAGAAATTTGTTATATTCGATTAGGCATGTAAAGTTGGTGGCTATAACTTAAAATAAAAAAAATACATGGCTACCAAATAGAATTTGTAAAAATTGATGGCTACCATATAGAAAAACCCTTAACTTAATTACATTGTTTGACTACAAGATGTTTAGTACCACTTGTAACAATTACGATTAGATTTGAAGAATTGTTAGGAATTTCCAATTATTGTACAATTACAATAACTACATATTGTTTTCGCAACTTTGTCTTAAAACCATATAAACCATGTCTCAAGGTGTAGATTACATTGTCAGTTTGTAGCTAAAGCCATGTTTGACGATTTTCATTATTAATCATAGTTCCATACGTGATAAATATACAATATCTTATTAATGGTCTGAATAGTATCTGTAGACACTAAAAAATGTCTCCCAATGATAATCAATGATGAAGTATACCACATGTCGCAATTAATCGAACTCGAAAAAACGGCAATTGAACTCGTAATGAAGCTCGAAATATGTGAAGTAAGTCACACTCGAAATATGAGTAAAGGTCAAAAACGAGGCAAAAATATTTCTTTCGGTTTTCTCAATATCTCAAAGGTTTTCAAACAAGTTACACTGGCGATTCTCATGCTTTTTGTTTTCATCATGTCGTCTCATTTTTCCTGAATCCGCCAGTATTTTTAAATTATTTTCTGATTTTTCTATGATTTTCCTAATGAATTTTGCAATGTTTTAAATACGCAAATAACGCGAAAATACGTGAATAATTAGAAAATCGCGGAATGTTCTAGATCATACTTTCCTTGCGAAAGGAGGCATTAGAATAATCCGTAATCTTAGAAATCGAGACGTATGGAAAGAATTATTCCGATCAAAATATTTAGATTTTTTGGAAAAAATATACGACGCGAAGCGCGTATATTACGCTCTTTGGAGCGTATATAGCAGGGTATTATAAGCTGCCCTAGAGGAGCGTATATACGCTGAGGAGCACGTATATACGCTGCCCATGAGCGTATATACGCTGCCTCAGCGTATATACGCTCCTTCGAGCCCCGCGCCTATAAATACGTGCCTTGCCTTAACCTTTGACACGGGATTTCACACGGTTTCTGATTTCCAACTTCCAACTTCACGATCTAAGCATTTCCTTCTCATTCACAAAACTCTTTCACAAATAACATAAACACGAGTCTTTGCGTTCTTTCGATTCGTTTTAACAAGCGAAAACAAGGTTGAATTCTAAGATTACACACCAATAACTCTTTCACTTTCTTTTTAACTTGATTAACCATTTTTATGAGTTTTAATGTAATTTTCACAATGTAGAACCGACTTTTAAATCGTTCTATGTAAATATGTAGGTTGTTCATAATGCTTTCAATGTTTTTCATTGTTTTAGTTTTCATTCTTTTCATTTCTTTTTATTATTATTATCATTGTCAATAACTAACGATTTCTTATTCTTGTATAGCGATTCAAGGCGAAAGAGTCATGCGCTCGTTTTTTTTTCATCATGAACTAACGATTGTTTTTATTTGTCTTTTATATAGCGTTCAAGGCGAGGGATTGTTCGTTCGCTTCATTTACAAACTAACCTTTGTTTTATTTTGCAGATTTAGGGTAAGATGAGTTTGTATACTTTTGAAGTTCATACTTCATATTGTCATTGTTGTATTTTTGTATATATTTGCTAAACAAAGACGGAAATTATTGTGAATCACTTTAAATCAGATTACACTATGGACAACCTGTTTTTAAGGCACCGTTTTAACATGATTAATACGAAGTGGTCACAATTTCTAGGTTAGGTAGTCTCTTGTTCATAAATAGAAACATACTCACTTATGTATCTTTAGGGTTAGAACGCTTCTAAGGGTGTTAAAAATGTAAGTTGTGTGCATCCAATTAAACGTTGTTTAATGGAATTAATCAAGTGAGACGAGTAGAGGCCCTAACATGCGGGCGAATTGGATTACAGATCTGATTCGTACCATGTCCCCCGAACCCACGACTGGTTACTTGATTGGACGTGGGGCATTGTTTTGGCACCAACGTTTCGGGCGTCCGTTGAATAACCTTTCTAGGCACGGTGGCGACTCCTTACTCGAGCAACATACCCCTCACGCAAGCACTCACGTGCGAGTTTCCGGGCTCAAGCCACGCTAAGCACCATGATGTAGTACACAGCCGCGCGCCTCCTGCTATACGCTGGGGCGCGGCCAACGTGTCCTACCAATTTGGGCGACTTCACTGGGGATAATCACCGTTAGGTGAAGTGGACAGACTTGAAAAGTCTCGTAATTCTCATCATCACGTTTATTGTATTTTGTGCATTTGCATTGACCTTTCGAATAAGGTCGCGCCTTAGACTCCTTGGTCTCACTATGGGCATGTTCTTATGCTACGGATCACATAATGAGGGGGATACTACTTGGTTTGCATGTGGTTAATTGATCGCATGGCTAAGGCATCCTATCCCGCCATTGCCGTGTGCACGTGTTATGACTCGACGCTGTGATAAGGGGTATTGCATATTCCTAATGTGCAAGTGGTGAAAACAGGACCAAAGCTCTTGCCTCTTAGGCGTGGTACACTCTCTGACTTACCTAGACCGACCATAGTTGACTTGTCATCACGTGTCTTGTAATATATGTGCATGTATGGGTCTAGCATTGTACAGTTCTAGATCTTAACATCAACACTTCATATAGTCCATGGTCATACTTTTTAGTTCACATCATGCATTTCATAGCCCATAGTGACTTTAGTTGACCTGCCTTAGTCTGTGACCATAGTTCACTAGGATTTGTCCTTCAAACTTTCGACCTTGGTCCACATAGACTTGAGAACCTTAGGTCTTGACCCTTGACTACTAGGGTAGGCACAGACTTTGACCTTTAGACGTTGACTTTAGACTCACATTAGGTTTGACCTTTGCATTCAGCCAACACGGCTCGACATCTAGGCATGACCTAACCACTAGGACATGTGCATCATCATACATCCAATGTCGTCTTGGTGCCCTCCAAAAAAAACTAAAAAAAAACAAAAAAAAAATCAAAAAAAATCAAAAAATTCAAAAAAAATCAAAATTCAAAAAAAATTCAAAAACGAAAGGGTCACCTTGCATGCATTCATACTAGGAAGAATGACCATCGGATATTAGGATCATCTGATTTGCATTTGCATCCATATTTTCAATATGACCAAGGAAGTTCACTAAGGTTTTATTTCTTTTTGAAAACAGGGGGTGAAGTCGTCTCAAGCCTTTGCTCGACTCTCCCCGAAGAGTTTAGCCCTCCCAATCTCAAAATACACCTTCCTCAACCGACATCAGCACACTCATCACCACAAATGGCCTCCACAAGAAAAGTCAAAAGCTTGCCGAGCAAGTTCAACAGCTTGAAGCTAAGATCAAGGAGTTGACCTCGAGCACTTCTTGGACAAGCTGTTTGAAAGGCAATCAAAAAAGCCACCGACCCCACCTTCTACAAGACCAACCCTCTTGACCCAACCTTGCAACCAAACTGCCAAGGGATTTCTCACCGAAGACATACCCAAGTTCAAGCGACTGATGACCTCGATCCATATAAAGGGATTTAAGACACCATGGCATTAAAGGGATTGACTCTGCCTATTTCCAATGGTTTTCTCCCCTTTCTTGGAGCCGATACGTCAGAAGTGGTTTCTTTCACTTTCTGAGAAAGAAAATAGCTACTTGGGAAGACAGTCATCCACGCATTCATGGCAAGATACAAGGGTAAATTCAAACCAACATCCTTCCGAGAGCTGAATCCTTAACCAGGGAAAGAACGAGGGGTTCACTACTATCTGACTAGATGGAGAGGAGTTGCTGCAACCTAGTCTCCGCTCTACTGGAAGAAAGATGGTAAGACTTCATTTCTAACCTCCAGCCAGAATACAAAGATCATCTCAAGTATCGAGCACACTTTCGGCAAAGGTTACGACATCGGAGTGGACATAGAGAATGACCTTCTTCAATTCACTGAGTCAGTTGGAGTCTTAGCTTTAGGATCGAGTTGGAGAGTCCTTTTCCCTAGACTATGTATCATTTCTTTTTTCATTTCGAGTCTATGTCATTAGGATTTAGGATAAATTCTGCAATTGGCCTCTATGTAATAAATTCTTTTGTTTTTTAATAAAAGTTCTTTTTTCTCATTTTCTTAAGCCTCCATATAGTTTTGTGCTTTCTAACTTTAATGGAATCAAATTAATAATCGACCTCACAATTCAATGGAATTGCCAAGCAGAAGTCCTTTTTCATAGCTCTAAAATAACTCTTCCTCTATTTCCTTCATCATATCAAAATCTTTGCACACCTTTGAGCGATAAACAAATCATTCAGCCTATCATCTTCATTTCTACCCACATCGATAACTTTTGGACCAAGCGGTGCGTAGGAAAAGACTGTGCAAAAGAAAAAAGGAGAAGAATAAAATGGCAAAGGCAAAAAGCAGATAGTTCAATAAAGTCATACTACCAAATGCAAATCAATACCATGCAATGCCAAGTTCAAAGCCAATTCGAACAAAAAGCAAAATCTAAAAAAGTCACACTGCGCACCGGTGGTCACTTCATGATCATCAGCTTTTTTTTCAACCCAAACCACGGCCCACACCATTATCACTACCTTAAATAGCCCTCTCTAGCACGGGACATTGTCCAAATATGCAATAGAATACGACGGTCTGTTCGTAAGGATACCGTAGGAAGCCCTCTTCTCGAGGTTCGAGCCCAATAATCAATACATCTGAGCGTCATTATATCACAGTTTCGATTCTCACTTACAAGTCAGGCGCAAATTTCTTAGTGAGTAACCCGACAGTAGACCGAGGTTGGTAACTACATACATCTGCCATTACCGACATCATCCCATGTCACGTTGACCTCAGCACCCGTCAAAATTTTACGCTGTTATTCGTTGAGCTCACCTCTCTCAGACCAAAAATATTTCTTTCAACCACCTTAACAGGGTGCATCTCTCAATCGTCGCTTAGGCCCTATCATTCTGCAGCATCACCATTGCGTCTCCTCAATGCACTCGCAATTGCACGCATTTCTCCATCTTTCTACTCATGCAGCACTTCCTCAAGTATATTTTGGTCGAGAACCACCCAGTCATCGGACCTATCACAACAGACCAAGCACAATTCACTACTACTACTCCATCCACACTATGCTCAATCGTACAAATTACAGTACCATCGCTACTGACCACCGTCCGCTGTCGCTGGCACTCCATAAACAACCATCAACACACAAATTACAGCCATTCCCAACCAAACCGCACTGGGTTGGGGCTCACTTGCAATAAAGCATCGCTTTGATCGAATGGGGGGCTTAGAGACGTCCATCCGCATCCAAAAGCATCTTACCATTAGTCAATTCTTGGTCATTTCATGCATAGAATCTAAGAATAGACTTGCATTACACACTTCATAAGCATATTGCGCATGAGCACAAACATACATCATGCATATGCCAATCTGCCAACTACATTATCATTGCATATTAAGACACTCAACACGAGGTAGGGCCCATCTTACATGCATTTGCCTACACGCCTATACGGCATTCATCGCTATAACCCGCGATGCTGTTGTTGCATACACACAACGCACATTACTCTCCCAGAAAAGCCAAGGTCAGTCGTAGGGAGAGGTTTCCTGAGGAATCGAGGCGCTTCTCAAAGGACATTCATCATCATCATCGCACTCGTATACGGAGTTCATCGCTTAGTAACTGTCTGCGATGTTGCTAATGCAACTTTCCCGAAAGCCAAGGCAGCCGTAGGGGAACTTTAAGACAAGGAACGAGGCGCTTTCGACGGACTCGTAATTAAACTCTCCGAAAAGCCAGGTCACGTAGGGTGAACTTTCGCGAAGGAACGAGGCCGCTTCCGACGAACTTGCATACTCCTTCACCGACAAAAGGGTAGCCGTAGGGAGGCATCCTACAATCATTTTCTTTCCTAGAAAAGCCAGGTAGCCGGAGGGGAAAGGCCTGATGAGCGAGGCGCTTCCGAAAGGTATTCATCACCTCATTTTCTCCTGAAAAGCAAGGTCAGCCGTAGGGAGAAAGCAGCCCGAGATCCAGGCGCTTCACGGGCATAAACCGCATGGGGCGCGGTAACAGGTAAAAGCTATACCTTTGTTTTGCAGTACCGTAGCTTGGAAAAGGGTGACTCAGAACGTTTGAGTTGCTTCTCGTCCCAAATCAATACTTTGACTGTCGTCTTACGAGATTTGTCTCTTCAGACTCAGGTCAAAAGTGGGGGCTTCGCACAACAGCTCCTTTGCACATTCCGGTGTTTTTGGAATTCTCCCGCAACCGAGAATTTCCATATATGCAACTTCGGGTCTACGATTTCTCCGCAGCAGAAATCCAGCAAAAGCATACTCAGGTCTTGGAAACTTCTCCCGTCTACATGAAGTTCCGTCAGCAATCTCTGAAAGCAAAGGTCAGCGTAGGGAGAAAGCCGCCGAGGATGCAGGGCTTCCAAGGGAATAAAACCGCATGGGGCGCGGTAAACAGGTACAACTAACCTCTTTTTCAGGTACCTGGCGAAAAGGGGACTCGGTCGCAGAACGCTCTGAGTTGCTCTCCGTTTCCGAATCGAATATTTGAACTTTCGTCTTCGAGACTATCGTTCTCTCAGACTCGTCAAAGTGTGGGGTCTGTAGACACTAAAAATGTCCCCCAAATGAGTAATCAATGATGAAGTATACCACATGTGCAATTAATTCGAACTCGAAAAACGCAATTGAACTCGTAATGAAGCTCGAAATATGTGAAGTCAAGTCACACTCGAAATTATTGAGTCAAAGGTAAAAAACGAGGCAAAAATATTTTCTTTTCGTGTTTCTCAATAATCTCAAAGGTTTTCAAACAAGTTACACTGGTGATTCTCATGCTTTTTTGTTTTCCATCATGTTCGTCACATTTTTCTGAATCGCAGTATTTTATAATTTTTTCTGATTTTTCTATGATTTTCTATGAATTTTGCAATGTTTAAATACGCAGAATACGCAGAAATACGTGAATAATTAGAAATACGCGGAATGTTCTGATATACTTCTTGCGAAAGGAGGTCAGTAGAAATGAATCCGTATCTAGAAAATCGAGACGTATGGCAAAAGAATTATTCGAATCAAATATTTCAGATTTTTGGAAAAAATATATACGCAGAAGCCTGCGTATATCGCTTGAGCGTATATACGCAGGGTATTATAAGCTGCCTAGAGGAGCGTATATAACGCTGAGGAGCAGCGTATATACGCTGCCCTCAGCTGTATATACGCTCCTCTTCGAGCTCCGCCTATAAATACGTGCCTTGCCTTAACCTTTGACACGGGATTTCACAAACCGTTTTTCTGATTTCCAACTTCCAATTCACGATCTAAGCATTCTCTCTCATTCACAAACTCTTTCACAAATACACATAAACACGAGTCTTTTGCGTTCTTTCGATTCGTTTTAACAAGCGAAACAAGGTTGAATTCTGAGATTACTCACCAATAACTCTCTTTCACTTTCTTTTAACTTCGATTAACATTATTATGAGTTTTAATGTAATTTTCACAATGTAGAAACCGACTTTTAATGTTCTATGTAAATATGAGTAGTTGTTCATATCTTTCAATGTTTTCATTGTTTTAGTTTTCATTCTTTTCATTTCTTTTTATATTATTTATCCATGTGTCAATACTAACGATTTCTTATTCTTGTATATGCGATTCAAGGCGAAGATTCATTGCGCTCGTTTTTTCATATGAACTAACGATTGTTTATTTGTCTTTATATAGCGATTCAAGGCGGATGATCGTTTCGCTTCATTTTACAAACTAACCTTTGTTTTATTTGCAGATTTAGGGTAGATGAGTTGTATATACTTTGAAGTTCAATATACTTCATATTGTCATTGTTGTATATTTGTATATATTTTGCTAAACAAAGACCGGAAATTATGTGAATCACTTAAATCAGATTAACTATGGACAACCTGTTTTTAGGCAGCGTTTTACCATGATTAATACGAAAGTGGTCACATTTTCTAGTTAGGTAGTCTCTGTGTTCATAAAGAAACATACTCACTTAGTAATCTTTAGGGTTAGACAGCTCTAAGGTGTTAAAAAAATGTTAAGTTGTGTGCATCAATAAATCGTGTTTAATGGATTACAATGAGACCGAGTAGAGGCGCTAACAGTGCGGCGAATTGGATTACAGACTTGATTCGTACATGTCCCCCGAACCCACTGACTGGTTATTTGATTGAGCGTGGGGCCATTGTTTTGGCACCAACGTTTCGGGCGTCCGTGAATTAACTTTCTAGGATACGGTGGCGACTCCCACTTATCGACACTACCCCCAACGCACTACGTGCGAGTTTCGTGGTGCTCAACCACGCAAGCCACCTATGTAGTCCCAAGCCGCGGCTACGCCGCTTATAACGCTGAGGGCGCGGCCCACGTCCTACATAATCACCATGTCAAAATAAGGTATAAATAGATATTAGATAATGATTTTTAACCTTGTCAAAATTTTTTATAAATGACTCATTTAAGTACTAGTATTAGAATTGTGTACAATAGAATATGTATTCTTTTTCCATGAATTTTGGAAGTATATCCACATGCCCCGACTGCAATACAAAGAAGATAAAAAAATCAAATACACTATGCCAGTAAAGAAATATATGTTTTAATTATTTTCATTATAATTTAATTCTTATATAATGTTATTCGTACAAAATCGAATCCACCGATAACATTTACTAGCTATTGTTATGGTCACGGTAGAAATGACTTAACATCAACAAATTTTTTTGAATTGAAATTGATAGCACTAGGTCCACTTCTAACCGAACATATGGTTATTTGGAGCAACGCTATTATTCACTCCCAAACATTAAAGTAGTTGAGATACAAACTAAATAAACCAAATACTTCCCAGAAAGAAATGTTTTAATTTGAAAATTTAATAATAACATCTCGAATCCGTTGATGAACCCATATGGATGAATCAGAATCAATTGAATGATCGAACTGAACTGAAGAACGTGAAGCCTGTTTGGCGCTAACAGATCAGAGATTATGTTGCGGAAGGTACCACCTGCTGCCCCTGCACCTGTAACATAGCTGAAACCTACTTGTATAGACGTAGTTTTTCTAGTATGGCGATTGAACCTGGGTGTTCCCTGGCAACTGGGACCTTGAGTCGGTGGTTCGAACCCGTAAGATTTGGAACCTGGCGACTCACAACTAACGACTGATACTTGAACCCAGGCGGTCTGCTATCTGGATATGGAACCTGGCGACTCCATTTGGAACCTGAAACCTGTAACCGGCTCCATTTGCGCAACTGAAACCTGCGGCTCCATCTGGAACTTGGAACATGGAAATTGACAAATTTTTGCTAGCAACTGGTATATCGGTTGTTCTAAGCGCGACTGGTTACTGGTTGGCAAGGTTATATCACGACTCGTTTTAGCACACCATAATGAGACATTGCTATCGAGCACTAAGGGCTTAGATTGTATGGGTACACCAACTTGTCGATGATGCCTAACAGTAGATGGTCGAATGAAGGTGTTTGAAATGTAGCTAACGAGGAAGGAAATCTACGAGTGACTCATGGACTCTTCTGTGACGGTGTACCAATTCTGAACAAGATCAGAAGGTGTGGATCGACGCTTGTGTTTGATAAGGAATTTTTTGTGGAGATGTGTTTAGGTTAGTCTTTCCGGCCTCCATGGTGGGGCGCAGATGTTTATGCAAAATCGCTATCGGTGACTATTTTAGCTGGGGAGCCGAAGACAGACTAAATCGAGAGAATAAAATGGCAGAACTTGAAAGGCAAAAATAAAGAGAAAGAGACACAAAAATGGGTG
The DNA here is from genome assembly GCA_008642245.1 of Bassia scoparia. Lineage (NCBI taxonomy): Eukaryota > Viridiplantae > Streptophyta > Magnoliopsida > Caryophyllales > Amaranthaceae > Bassia > Bassia scoparia. Next base: position 124,508 of record SNQN01000729.1, read on the forward strand.
ACCACGAAACCCGAGTAGAAGGGAAAAACGGGGTGGCAATGAGTCACCAATCCCTATAAGCGTCTAGCGTTAAGCACTTTGGTACAATTCAACGATCGTATCTATTTGTGTTTATTAATACTAATGAAAGTTTAAAATATTACATACGAGAACATATAGCAATGGATGATCCCGAGGAATTTGTAGGAGCGCTTGATCGACCTTGAACCGTGTAACGATAAAAATATATGAAGACTGGCGGGTCTGAGGAGATGAAGTCATGATGATCTGATCATTGACATTTGATGGACGAAAGGGATGTGTTTGTAATGTTCATGGTGAATGGGCTAAGACTTATAAAAAGGGGGAATAATAAATGTGATAGTGATATTTAGGCCTGGGTTGAGATGATCATATTGCGCAAGATAGGAACAAAACGGTATTGATTGAAATTGCAGCTATTGAACTAATGTGCCTCGGGGGCCGAGGAAATGTCGCTATCTCTGATGATATGCATATAATATATATATATAGTAATATATATAATATAATAATATTAATATATATATATATTATATATAAATAATATATATATACACAAAGACATGTGGTAATGGAATAACAATAGTAGTTAACAAAATTGTGGGAGGTTATGAGCAATGTTGCTTGAGATGTGTGGTCAAATGTTGACATCGTAGGAGTAATGGTGATGATGGTATTTAATATAGTAGTTTCTGGGTTTGTGTTTAGATTGTGGTAGTAGTGGTGATAGACATCGGATGATGGATGACCATGGATTATGGTATAGTAGTGGACGGAAGTGGACTTGTAGTTTGTCTCGTTGTAACTCCGATAGCGGTTGTTATTGACTGCATTGTTGTGAGATTTCTAATGGATATAAGCTCCATGGATAACTCTTGATACTCTCTTGGGTTGGACCTCCTTGAAGATAGGAACTCGTCGCTTATGACGGCTGCAGACTGTCAGATTTGACCATAACAAGTTGCCCCCATTTTTCTAATCGAGCATGCGGGAGATTAGGGAAAATGAACTTCGCATTTGGCTTCGATCTCCTTGGCTTTGCTTCTTCTTTAGTACCTCCTGACATCTTGGTCACTGAAAACTGAGCGCATAGCGCTTTTTTAAAAGCATTGACCTGGCAGGCGTTGAGCAAGGAGATGAGCTTGAGTTAACTTAGGTACGCTAGCTTTAAGATAATACTTGAACAACATAAAGCAATATAATTGTTGCACATTCGATTTGCTCGTGATTGTTTGCGCTTGGACGTTGGCTAAGGTGTCATACGTTAGCATGGTTGGCTCACGCCACAACGGATACGTGGATAGCGTAGTGGAACGTAGTTAGACAACTATGTAACCGTTATGAGATTGCGGCTTAAGGTAACTGTGTGGTGTGCGTGTAGCTGTGTAGCTGGGTAAGATTGATGTTCGGGTTGTTGACAGTTGTCATATGCATGTTTGATTAGTGGCACTAAGGGAGTTTAGAATTTTCATTAGATACGACAGCTTAGGTTAACTACTTAGGTACGGACGTTTGGGGTTGGCTCTAGCTTAGGTGCTTCCGACTAGGTAATGGGTCTCGGGTACATGTTAGCTAGGTTTGACGCTTAGGTCTCGATGCTTAGGTATTGGTCTGACATTGATACTATTTTACGTGCTACGAAGGTGTTTTGTAGGGACGTGGGTGCTAAGGAATTTTCTTAGGTGCTGTCGTTATACAGCAAGTGGAAGCTACAGGTTTGTCTTAGGGGTTGCAAGAGTGGTCGATGAGTAACCCTGTAGGAGAGGAGCAAGGCTTTGGCTAATCTGGAGGTGCAACCTATGTTGTTGCTTTTTGCTATTTCGCTTGAAAAACTAGAAGGGTGGATGTAAATTGGAAATTTTCGTAAAGACATTCGACATGTGAATAAGCAGATGTTGGGTATCATATGTCGATGCATTTTGAGAAGAAAGGAAAGAGTCTTAAAAGTTATCTATGATAGCCAACAAACGGAGATTACAGGAGGCTAATTATAATCGTAGCTGGAGTTAGGCGAGTCTCATTGGCTTACGTAGGTTTACTTTTCAGAGGTCGTGATCGTGAGAATTGCTTAAATAGTAACTTTAATTATCGACTTAATTCTTGAATGAAATTTGGTGAATTAGTTGATTAACAATATATTGGCGTTATTAATTTGTTTACAGGATAAATTCCACCCACAAATTAAACATAACAACGGACCTGAAGCTTACAGGAATATTCCACACAACTCAAGAAAATAAACGAATGTTTTAGCAAACAAACCTGAATTTTATTAAATTGAACGAATAATTGCATAATCAGTTCCTATGTATATAATTAATAAGAGGAACATAAGATATATAAAGATATTTCTAACCTAAAATTCCTAAACTATCTTTTATTATGTCG